>APFE031382091.1:325612-360300 GCA_000404065.3 Pinus taeda | reverse complement strand
TTTTATGTATTCAAGTAATTCAATCCCTCTTTTCCTTGCATGAGTAGGGTGTTGTTAACCCTGGTACATAAAATCCATTAAAAGAGTAAACATCTTGGTAGCCAACAAAGGCTTTATCCATCTCAACAAAAACAAACTAGTTTGTGAACTCAGAGCCCCCCCAAGTTGAAAAGAGAAATTATTGCACTCCATTCCATTGAATAGTTAGAATAGACATTCCAGTTAATGCTCACACCATAGTAATCACCACAGGGTAGTGGTTGTGGTATAGGGAAATGTTACTTCCTAGCCCATGAAATTTCTTTTGTAGCCCAGTTATTCAAATGAACAAGCAGAGGCGAAGAAGGAAGGAGCATAGTTGGTTCCTTTGGATTGCAAGATGGTTTTATTGAAGATGGACAACAACAAGTTTGACAAGGGATGACATACTCATTATAATAAAAAGAGAATAAAACACAACAACAAGGTTTATCAATATTAGTGGAGATGTTACAGACTATCTATCAGCTAGCAATGTCAAATAAAGTCCTCTATGCATCCAAGTAGGATTTGGAAATTTAGTCGGATTTAATATCCTTGGCTTCCCACATTGATAATCAGGATTAAGTATACCATTTATCTTCCAATTCATAGGAGGAAGTAGTGTAGTCCAATTCAAATTTGGAGGGAGTTTATAGACCTAAATTTCGAAAACAGATTTAGACTTTCTTGGATCGAAGATGGGTGGAAGAATAGTGCCACTTTTGCAACAATATTTTATCTTTTTGACAACTGTATTATTAGGCATGTATTGAGTAAGGACCATAATTGTTGGGACCTTCTCACAACTCATCACTGTTGAGAAATCCATGTCTTGGTAGAAAGCGCCTGTAGCTCCATTGATGCAGTCACTCTGACTTTGTGCTAGTGTCTATAGACCCTTCATGGCTTGAATAAATTATCCCCTCTACCATTCTCAGGACAATTTTTAGTAGTCCAAATGACGAATAGGATTCTCATTAGAAATTGTTACCTGTGCCAAATATTTTCTTTCAAAGGCCTATGTGACATCATAACAAATGTTGAGATCTCCTTCCTCATGAGGAAGAAATTTTGTTTCATTGAGAATAGTGTCCAACTTAGGATCATTTTTGTAGAAAACCTCTGTAAAGCCCTTTGTAACAGAAGGCTTGGTGCATTTGTATCCTTGATTAGCAAGGCTGATGTTGTTAGGCATGGGAATACTCTTTTCTTTATCTCCAAATTCTTTGCCTTTCATCACAATCTAGACCGCTATTTGGTTTATGTCCTTAGCAGTTTCAATGGTAGCCTTGAGATCTATCTACGGGAAACCTGCCAAAATAGTGTTGTTGTCCCCTTCAGCAAGAAAGGACAACCCATCTTCCATCACTAAATTTCTTAGAGGTACAAGCATTTTGGAAATATTTCCTTTGATGGAAAAGGAGAAGCACAAAGAACAACAAGCAAAGGAGCAACAAACTAGCAATGATGGAAGGAGCAACAAGAAGGCAAGGAGTAGAAGCAATGCAAGAAGCAGCAACCAGCAAAATACCAACAAGGCAAGGAGAAACAACGATACAAGGAGCAACACGCAACAAAAGAAGGCAAAGGAGCAGAAGAAGTAGGAGGGTTGTGATGCATTAAAATGTTTTGATAATGTTGGAGAAATTACTATGTTGAAGGATTTGTGATGTGAAATTGTTTATTAAGCTTAATTGTTATGATGCAAAGGCAAGACTCCAATCCAAAGGAAATCATGTTGCAAATATCGTTCTGATGCATTAATGATAAATATTTTCATTTAATGTTTCCATTAGGTTGATACATTCAATCATTACATGTGGTGGAAATTAATAGTGGATGGATTATATATTTTTGTGTTCTAATATTCAAGATATGAAGAGTTTGGAAATGAATGAGTGGAAGGTAAAGAGTCAAGCCTATTCACTTCATATTTATATGTGGCTTGCAAACAACCATAAAACTATTTTTATAAAAGATGTGATTTTGGAAGGTATTGAGAAGTTAGAGAATGGCAGAATGCGAGAGGGTTGATAGAACTAATACGCATTAGTTACCTAGCACATATGGAGCTTATGTGATGCAGATTTGAAAGGAAGAATAGGTAGAAATGAAGAGGTAGACGTGCATAGTTTATGACCAGGTAAACCAACAAATTATTTTTCTTGTTTGCATCAGGGGATGGTAGTCTTCTTTCAAATTGTGCCTTGATAAATATCCATTTGGAGTTGGTTGAGGGAGGAGCCATATGTGGGTTGTAGCCTATAGAAAACATATGGGATTTGGAGCTTCCTCGCATGTTGCATCTTCCAGAAAATTGAGGTACCAACCTCCTGTAGGTTGGAACCTACAAAAAATCAAATGTAATAAGGAGTAGGAGCTTTCCTTTGCATCACAACAATAATAAAATCATTGTTTTCTCCATTTATGGGTTTTGACACATATATGGTGTCAATATGCGTCATTATTATTTGCTGATATGATGTTTTGGTTTTCTTATTAATTGTTGTTCACATATTCAATATGCTAGTCAACATTTGTTAAGTTGCTCATGTAATGGTTCCATTAATGATATTAATGAATATAATTTTAATGTCCATCAATAGACTAAACTGATTAATCTCCCCCCTCTTAGTTTAGTCAATTTTTTATCAATTGGTATCAGCCAGTTCCTTCTGTATAAGCTTAACAACTTGAAGGTAGACTTGGTTTAGTCATGGACTATCAAAGTGTACCTATGTTGAGTTCAACAAACTTTCACTAGTTGAGATATAAGGTGAAATGTGAACTGATATCTTATAGACCTAGTGTATGGAAACTAGTATGTGATGGTTATTGCGAAGACTCTGCCTCTTTGCAAGAACAACAGCGGAATTCTAAGGAAAAATGTGTCATGTATAACAATCTTCATAATAAGGATCTTGATACAATAATAGATCTAACTTGTACAAAATAAATTTTGGATAGATTGCACTCATGCATGAAGAGGCTAGCAACAATAATGTAGAGAAAGGAGAGAGAAAGAGGAAGGAGAAAAAACCCTGTCAACAAGAAAGTGAAACCTCTACCTGTGTGAAAGTGCCTGACTCACATAAAGTGAAATCAGATGAAAATCAAGCTAGGCTTGACTTATCATTTTCTAGTATAGAAAGATTGAAGAATGGAAACAAATATCTGAAGAAACTGTTGTAGATATGTGATGAGAAAGAGCACGAGTACAAGGAAGAAATTGTTAGCCTAAATACACAACTTGAAGAAGCAAGGAGACTAGAAGAGGTGATGAGAAGTAAATTCAAGGAGAGAGACCTACAATGTAAAAGATTAGAAGCTTGGGTTGATTCAACTAGAAGTAAGCTAGAAGAAAAGAATAGGTTGTGTAAGCATCTAGAAGAGGACCATGCCTCCAAGAAGAACTCAGCAAAGGAAACCATTAAACATGATAATGAAGCAACTATAAAAGGCCATACAAAAGAAGAGTCTAACAACAATAAGATTTGTAAAGAAAACAAAAACAAGCAACAATATCAAAAGCCAATCAATGAGTTGAACAAGTTTGGAATATCTCAAGGGAGATGCTTTGTTCCTCGGAAAACCATCACATGCTTTTCTGGCCATGAAAATGGACATGTGGCAGTAGATTGTAAGAACAAGAACATCAATACTATTCAACAAGACATGCAACAAAAAGAAGGTACTATCCAACAAGAAAACAAAGGAGAACACCAACAACAAGGTACATAAACTCTTTCTATGGTCATTGTTATATGTGTCATGAATTTGGACATAAAGTGGTTGAATGCAAAGTGTATATGAAGAAAAATATAAACACAAAAATAAACACATTATTTTCTCTATTTTTTTGGCCACACAAAATGTTTTGTGTGTAATAATCTTGGCCACAAAGCCAAGGATTGTAAGCTTCCATATATCATAAATAACACTAGACAAAAGATGGAAGCAAATTCAAGAAGAGAGAACTATGAAAGAAATGCAAACAAGAGAAAACAACCTACGAAAGTGTGGAAGAGGAAGAGAAAGGAACAACTTGTTACTTCAATGACATAATGAACTCATCATGGCATCAAGGTGAGCTAATCTAAGTAGAAAGACAACTATCCAATCAGTATTAGAAGAGCCACAACATCCTAGGGGGAGAGCAACCCATAAACTGTGGGAAGATAATGGGTATGGTGAGATCATAGCTGGCTTGGATATTGTTAAGAAAACAAATACATATAAACACAGAGGAGATAGTGAAATAAATAAAAGTGAGAAATCCATAGGAGGAGTGGAAATATCATGGGGATAAAACTAATCTTGTTGAGGAAGATTTCAAAAATTGTAGCGATGACCATGAAGCAATTGAGCTAGATGGGATGGAAAAGATGGCTCATCATAAAAAATCATAGAGGAAAATCCACGGCCCAAAATCAAAAACAAGAAGAGCCTACCGAAAGCAAGGGGCACCTGAGAATGAGGGTCAAACGAAGGCCAACATAGATAATGGATCCAATGAGAAGCAGAGGCAATTGGGGTCTGATACTAATGTGAAGTAAACTGCACTTACACAAGATTTACAGAGAAAGGTAGGAGTCTATAAACCTCGAAAAATATATGGAGACCAAGAGAGTGTTGACATTGAGTATCCTCCTCAAGAAAAAGTAAATGTAAAAGGTGTGTAAAAGAAAGTCACCAGAAGGCTACATCTTCATGTAGAACTACTATAAGAAGAGATATTAAGATGTCTTCAATGAGAGGAAGTAATTCTACAATCAATGGGGCTGACTAAAAGGCTGTAGCAGAGAAAGAGTGCAAGGGCCTTGTTCATGAAGATAAGAAAATTGCTCACATAGATAAAATTGGAGCACTATAAGTCACTCTCAAGGAAGAGAATGCATCTATTGTGGATATGAAAGTTGCAGAAATTTCAAGAAAAACAGTCATAATCCAAACACTACCAAGTCAGTGTGATGAATATGAAAATATGCCTAAAAAAACTGTTGAGGATACTACTTCTGTGAAATTTTGCCACCATATGGATGAGAGGACAAATATAGAGGATGAAGAGGAAACAGATGCAACTACCACTAAGAAACTGGTTTCAGTACCCATGAATGAGGAAACAACTTTCAAGGAAGATGCAGTTGAAATACAAGAAACTAAAATTCATGTCCAAGAGAGGTAAACAATATGATATAAGATATCTAGTTCTGTAGTTGGGGATGCATGACATAGATTTAAACATGTTATTAAAATCACATATAATTATCACCCATAACAATTCGTGGTTCAGGTGGAATGATTGAGCTGAATTTCTAGGAAAGAAAGAATCGAGATTACAAATATTATGCTAATTGTGATGGAGCTGTCACGTTGTTCCAACTGCCTTCTCAAGACAACGAGAGAAAAAGAAAGAATTAAAATGAAGATGAATGAAGAAAAAAAACCCATTCCAAGGATTCATTATTGAAAAAATATATATTCGCAGTCATAGTATGAAGCATAAACTATAGTTTCTTACTGTATGTCAGATGCGCAAAGTTTACATATCAAATCTCATGAAAGTGAATTCTATACTTTAATGGAATCATAACAATAGAGGTTGTTCTGAGGTCAGGCGCATGATTATGAAGAGCTCAGCTAATTAGGTATAACCATATGACGGATGTGTTAGAGGTATGATAATGAAATGAAAGTGCAATGATAGTGAAAATCTGAGCGTGTAGTGATAGAATTACAGTGCGGACATGTGGTAAATTATGCCAAAGTAATGGATGAGAGGGTTGTGTGGATATGGGCATTAAATGAAAACTGAAAAGTTGAATTTTATATGGTGAGAAAGGCTATTTAAGTTAATAATTTAATACCTCCTCTCTCATTAAAAAATTAATAAAATATAAATCAAAACAACAAGGTTCCTTAAACAATATATATAAAAAAAATATAATCAATAAATAAATAATTGGAACAAATTATATTAATATTTAAAAAATTAATTAATTAAACAATTAATTAATTAATTGATTAAACAAATTAATAATTAATTAAACAAACAAATTAAATTAATTAATTAATCAAACAAATTAATTAATTAATTAATTAAAAAAATAATTAATTAATTAAACAACTTAATTAATTAATCAAACAAATTAATTAATTAATTAAACAACTTAATTAATTAATCAAACTAAATGGATAATGGCCGACCTAGTTTCTTAGATTAATTCTTTCATAACCTATATATATACCCTAAAATATAGCTCATGGATACACCATTAATATCTTTAGAATATCTATTGACGCATCCCCTGATGATGGACTCACTTGGTAGTCCGAAATGTTGGGTTCATAAAACTCTATAACAGGTCATTCCCCCTCTATTTAAAACTATCCCCACATGTATGGATTCATTATTTAACAACATCAAGTCCTACCACAGAAAGGGCATGATGGACAACGCATTAGAATTCGAGAAATTAAGATTATCCAGATCGAAACTGAATTCCAATCTAAATTTTCTTAAAAATTGCAGAGATAACAACCTCATTCCCAAATTCGCTATCTGCAAACATCCTCTTCGCTTGGGTAGAAATATGTCCAGTTTCAAAAAATTAAGTGAAAGCCTAATTAGAAATGAAATTAAATGGGTTATATCTAAATTAATTAAAACTTCTCAGAGACTTCTTTCCTCTCATCTACAGCTTTTCTCATATCCCAGACATGATCTATGGCAATCCTAGGATGTGATCACATTCATAAAATCTGAGAAATGGTTAACTAAGGACAACAACAAAAAACTAAAGAAACTGAACAATTTGTGCACTATTTGTACATATTATAACTCATGCTCTCATCACACTTACTCCAGTTTACAATTCTCTAATAGTAGTCAAATTTCTTATACTAAGAACGTTCTACCAATAAACATAAACACACAACCCTTCATGAACAACATTGATACTATTAACGTTTCCTCCAGCACACACTCCAGAACACAATCTAGTTACCAAACACATCTCGTTGATAGATCATCAAGAGGTAACAACACAATTATATAACAAGATAAAAGTAGCAGCGTGGGTATAAAAGGTCTGCCAACCCTGAAGAGCAGCGTGGGTATAAATGGTTTCTGCACCATGTACAACAATACGCAGGCAGACAACCATGCACTCACAGATTATGAAGAGGTAATAGCACAATTATAGAACAAGATAAAAGCAGTAGTGTGGGTATAACCCAGAAGATCAGTGTGGGTATAAATGGTTTCTCCACCATGTACAGTAACACAGAGGATAGAAAATAGTGTGGAAACATAATTAGTGTGGATACAATTCCTCTTGATGTAGCAGCCAATAACAGTCTTTTTCACGGTATTGCTCATACATCACCAAAAGTAAACAGCACAGAGATGGAACATGATGATAATAACACGCAAGAGTATAGATCACTAGAGGGAAACAATGCAGATACTGAGATTGAGTTTCACAAAAACGAGGGTAAATATATTCTAGGAGCCTGCTAACAAACCTGCAAAAATTCCAGCTTCTCTCATAGGAACAACAACCCATCTACTGGCTTCTCTCATTTAGAAACTTGAAGCATACATCCCAATCAAAGTCTAAAATCAGATAATGCCCAAGTCATTAACTTATCAGAGATCCAACTAGATCATGCAACTGAATCCATCCTAAAAAAAGGCCTAAAATTTGCTATAACCCGTAATAAAATACCTATGGAGGAGGTCATCAGTAATATTGAAGTAGGTATTAAAAACCTAGATATAGTAAAAAGTAAATAAATCACACAAGATATTGCTAAAATTCTTAGAACTTCTAAACCTCCTACATATAACATATCCTTAGAAGAAAGAAGAGCCTTAAACAACCTTAGAAACGTAAAAACATAGTCATCCTAAAGGCTGATAACGGAAATGCAACTATAATCATGAAGAGAATTGATTATGACAATAAAATGGAAGAACATCTAAATAACAGTGGTTGTTATAAAATCATTAATAAAGATCCCACTGAGAAAATTATGTGTGAATTAATTAATAAAATCAAGGAATCATCTCTGGATGACATCACAGAAAAGAAAATCATCCCTAATAGTTCCATTATTCCTAGAATTTATGGTGCCCCTAAAGTCCATAAACCTAACATACCACTCAGACCTATAGTCAATACCATAGGTTCCCCTACTTACCTTATGGCGAAACACCTGGCCAAAAAACTTAGACCCCTATCTAGTAATACCCCTTCTTCTATTAATGATTCATATTCTTTTGTTCAATGGATTAATAACATAGAAATGAAGGACGAGGATCTTATGGTTAGCTTTAATATTGTATCTTTTTATACTATGATTCATATTGATGAAGCTATTAATATCATGAGAAACATCATGGATAAGGAAATTGTGGATCTTCTGGAGCTTTGCTTAAAATCCTCTTACTTCAGTTTCAAAGGTAAAATTTATGAACAAACCCATGGTGTAGCTATGGACTCTCCTCTATCCCCCATAGTTACCAACATCTTTATGGAGCACTTAGAACAAAAGGCTCTTAGGTCATTTCCATACACCCTTGAAGAATGGAAAAGTTTTATCGATGACATATTTGCTAAATGGAGTCATGGAAAAGAAAAACTTGACCTATTCCTCAATCACTTAAATAGCCTTTCTGAACATATAAAATTCACTATTGAAATTGAAAATAACAACCATCTTCCCTTTCTTGATATCCTTCTAACCAAGAAAGAAGGGTCACTTGGTTTCCAAGTCTATGTAAAGAAAACCCATACAGAACGATATCTACATGCAAATTCTCATCACCACCCTAAATAGAAGATTGGCATCATTAGGACCTTAACCAATAGGGAAACCAGAATATCTGACCCTAACCATTTAAATGATGAACTCAACCATCTTCACAAAGTGTTTGAATTAAATGGCTATAATAGGAATACCATTAAGAAATTCATGCACCTATCCCTAAACAAGAATAATAATGATATCAAAGATAAAAAATTATCAACTCCTAAGGTCTCCCTTCTGTACATAAAAGACACCACTGATAAAATTACTAAAATTCTTAATAAACACAACATTAATGTAGCCTTCACTCTTGCCAACACCATCAGACAAGTATTCAACCTAGTTAAGGATCCCATAAACCCTAACCTTCAAAAAGGTGTTTATGTTATTACTTTCTCATGCAGAAAGGAATACATAGGTGAAACAGGTAGGTCTCTTAACATCAAAATTAAAGAACACACTGCCAACTTAAGAAGAGAAAGGACCTCAAAATCAACCTTAGCAGAACATGTTCACTCTTCCTCTCATTACATCTACATGGAAGATGTCAAACTAGTTAGAAAAGAAGACCACTATCTTAAAGGAAATTCAAAGAAGTCATTGAAATAGAAAAAAGGATGAACAACCTCAACCAAGAAGATGGATTAAAACTAAACAACACTTGGAAACCTTTACTTGAAAGCTTAAAGAATCAATAATTAACTGATATCCCTGTTAATAATTTAATCCCTCCTCTCTCATTAAAAAATTAATAAAATATAAATCAAGACAACAAGGTTCCTTAAAAATTATAACAAAAACAAATATAATGATATAAACAAATAATTAGTTATTTCATAACTAATCATTTCATAATATTAAAATAAATTTAAATCATAGATTATTAATTATAATATTATAGTAACATATGAATTAAATTAAGCATATAGTAGTAATAACTCAAATTAAACAAGTAGAAATTAACAATAGGAATATATATAAATTATAGGGAATTAATTAAACAAATTATTTAATTATTTAAACAAATAATTAATTAAGCCAATTAAATACTTAATTAAACAATTAATTTAAACATTAATTAATAATTAAACTATTAATTAATTAATCAAACAAATCAATTAATTAATTAAACAACTTAATTAAACAAACAAACAAATTAATTAATTAATTAAACAAATTAATTAATTAATGAAACATGTTAATTAATTAATCAAACTAATTGGATAATGGCCGGCCTAATTTCTTAGATTAATTCTTTCATAACCTATATATATACCCTAAAATATAGCTCATGGATACATCATTAATATCTTTAGAATATCTATTGACGCATCCCATGATGATGGACTCACTTGTTAGTCTAAAACATTGGGATCATAAAAATCTATAACAGGTCATTCATCCTCTATTTAAAGTTGAACATTACTTTGCCACCAAATTTGGAACCTTATGGCAATTTCATGGTATATGTTATGTAACTTTCACTATCTTCATCATGCAAGAACATATGATAGTAGATGTTAGACCAGGGAAATGGTCATTGAAGAAACATCCATGAATTGGCAATAATTGATACGCCTACGTTGCAATGACATGAATTGGTATACCTGAGACTCCATGGCTTGGCTTAAAAATGAGCCTTTTGATATCAGGATGTTCATAAAAGTGGTGATCCCATGAGTCATTCTTTGATAAGGCTTTCACAGCAGGATTTGGAGCAAGCCAACTATGTGAGATGATATGGGAAAGAATGCCCGATTGCATTCCAGCTGAAGTTGAAAGAATTTCTGCAGGAATTCATGGAAGCCCTGTGAATGCTAGGATTGGTAGTTGCAAAATCATTTAATACATTCATGCAACAATTGAAAGTTGAGGTACTATGTAAGGCACACTATGTGAAGCAGGAATAGAAGGCGAAAGAAGAGGAGGGTTGGCCATGGGAAGCAAGATGAAACACCCGAGATTATTTAATGTTTTGGTAGTATTGGATATTTACAGTTGGAATTTAGAAGTGGTTGAATGCGAAGCATTTAGACATGATCCAGGGCACGCTTAGTGGCATCACATCGCATTCCAGGATATCAAGTAAAACATTAAGCATGAGATGCACCAAATGCTACACTCTAGAGATAAGGCTCCTTTTAGGGTTCAATTTGAAGTTAATATTGTATTGGTTGGATTCAATGGTGATGGTGGCTATAGGTACTCTTTGGATGTGCGGATGATGGGGGAGTTTATGAGAAGAAGCTTTCCCTCACACTATCCTGCATGTCTAGAGACTACTCTACCACTCCATATTGACCATGATCTTCAATATAACATCATTCCTGTTGGGGAGCTAGAGCTTATAGAATTTGAAAAAGAAATGAAGAATGTGATGGTGCCTGTGGGTTTAGCAAAGGAGAGTGAATATGGAAAAGAGCCACTGTTGTTTGAACTTGAAGCAAGGATTGTAGAACCGTTTCCAAAGATTGTACACCTATTTGTTTCACTTTCAAGATGCTTCATATTCTCCTGCAAAAATAAAAGAACTTGTGAAAAATGCAATATTCATTACAAACTTTGATAAGGTTCATATGGATCTGTTGAAGCCCCGAAAATTGGGTCGACAACAAGGGGGATAATCACCCGGTCCGGACCTTGGTTGGCAGCTCCTTATCCGTTTGGTATAGTGAGTCCGACTGGGGATAATGGGACCAGTTTCCCAATCTAAGTGTGTGTGTGTGCAGAGTTGGATGTTACTGATCTAAAGTTCATATCTAAGCTACTTTAGTCTAACTCTATGCTATTGTAATCTAATGAAAACAACACATCTAATCTATGCTAACCCGGGATGTAATTCTTCTATTATGCGATCTAAAGAGATTTCAAATAATAACTGGTAATAAAGATCATTCAGCAATTATAAAGAATAATCAGTTAAGATGACCACTTTTGCTAAAAAGTGGGAAAAAACAGTGGGACAATATAATCGCATAATAAGTTATTCACTACATTAAAATAAATAAATGAGCTCCATCGTACAAAATGCCAAATGGGTAAACGACAAATCATTCAGTAATAACATATAAACAACTAAAAATTGTATATTGCTTTAAGAATATAAGCATAAATGATCAAGAGATAAAAGTACCATTTATGACTGGTCCTACTCATAAGCTTCAAGCAACAATGATTTATCTTTCCTTGTTCTAATATCTACTAAGAGTACAGAAGTGCAACATCAGTAGCAGATATCAAATGCAAACATCAATAAATCTTGATCCTTCCATTCATCAAAACCTCCTCTAAGGGTGCAAAAGTGCATGTTCTGAAGATAAGTTTTTGACAAATTTCTGGACCCTTCTCTAAATGCATGAGAAGGGTTTAAATACTACTAACTAAATCTGATAATAAGTTATTTACAAAAAATCAGGATGCGGTTTTCAAATGACCGGCCTTTTTCTAATTTAATTTTTAAGCAAAAAATAAGAGTCAAAATTAAGCTATTTCTGTATCTGGTCCTTAAAGCTGCATGTGTTCAACATCTGTTTGAGGAGAGTTGGTTGGCTCACTTCTGCTTTCAGCTATGCTGAGAAAACGGAATCAACGAGTGTTGGTACCACCTTTTCAGCCGTATTTGTGATACATTTCACGGTCATCCACTGACTATGCGGTTTTACCAAATATGTCCAATAACATTCCCAATTTAATCCTTTGAGTACTTGGATTTCCTTTTCCTTTTCCCGTGCTTTCTGCTTCCAATCCTCCTCTAATTTTGATTTGTCTGGCAAATACCCCAGAATAGTTTCTGCGATTATATTTGCTCTGTGCAAATTCTCATTTATACAGTTGATGAGAATACTTGCTGCTGTACCTGTTGTACCTGCTGCCTTTTCTGCTTCTTTGATTTGATCATCCCATTTACTAAAAAGTAACTCTTTATGATTCTCATTTATCCTGGGTGCACCTACCTCTTTTCCTTCATCTCCATCCTGCCAAGTCAGATAATCAGTCACCTGTTTGTCAACCAGATCATAATCGCTCCGTAATTCGAATACTTGATTAGTGATCTTATCACTCATTTCGCAGTAGTAACTCCATTGTGATATCTTTTGCCCCAATACTTCTTGTTGCTGCAGTAGTTGTTCATTCAAGGCAATAGATTCTGAAATAAACTCTGTAAGCTTGGGCTTATCTTTATGCATCTCTTGTAGATTTCGCAATTGTTTTCCTTTTTCGCCCAAACTTCTTTGATAACTTACTTGCATGTGCTGGAAGTCTTCCTCTAACTTTTCTAGCTGTTCGCGAGCCTCATTATTAGTATTGTCTTTTTGCAATTGTTGTTGTAGTGACTGTATTTGATCTTCTTGTTCATTCAACAATTGTTGTACTTCTGATGCTTTGTGAGTAGTTGCAGAAGCATATGCTCCTGCGATCTGAGACAGCTTAGTGAGATTTTTAGTTGGACTTTTGTTTGGGTCTTTCCATAAGACGTCGAATTGCTCGGCATCTTGATGTAGCATATTTTCTGATTTCTTTTCTTTCTTTGTCTTCTCACTACTGCTTTATGTTGAGGACTATAAAAGATGTCCAGAGGAGGAATTTCTTCTATATTAAGCACAAGTTTGGAAGATGGAGTGATAGGAACATTTTCTTTTTCTGAGACATTGCCGGCTATGGTTGAGATTACTCCTTCTGCATTCTGAGTATTGCTAGTAGGTGATTTTGGGATTTTTCCTTCAAGATTGATCAGTTCATTGAAGTTTTCCCATTCCTTGTCCAGCTCGGTTATGACAGGTGGTGGTTTGATGATGAGAGAGGGAGGATCTTTTTGCGGGCAGGTAGTAACTTGCTGTTGTGAAATTTTCATCGACTGAGCCGTGTCTTTAGCTGCCTCTTCGTTCTTATTTTGATCGTTCCCGGATCTTTTAGAATGTTCAGATGTTTCTTGCGCGGACTTAGATTTAGATCTAGGACTGCTTGAACTCCCACTGAGGCTGATGCTTGGAGTTGGCTCTCTGGTAGGTAATCACAGCTTTTCTAAAGGGATAGTAGCCAATCTTTTTTCCCTGTATATCGTGAACTTTTGAAGGTCTTCTGGAGATAATTGCGATTGGGATTCCCGCAAAATTTCTTGGAGTGAGCTTTTATTTTGAAACAAGTCATCAAATAAATCCTTTTTGCCATAGAATACTTTCACCTTGACCATAGTTGTGAAATTCTGAGCAATTTCATTTAGGTCAAACGGTCTTGCCAGGATTTTAAATAACTGGAGACATGTTATATTTTGTATTTCTGCGAATGCATGACCTACATCGAATAGTGAAAAGGCCCCACAAGCCACAGGAAACTGTGGCCATATGGCCTTCTTCTTGTCCTTTAAATCTTTTAGTAGGCCGCCTTCTGAACAGGTTTGATAAGCAATTTCTCGAGCCAGAAGTTTATCGGGGATATATAAAGGTAGAACATGATGGGGGAAAATGCTTCCAAAAACTCTAATATAAGTGAATAATTCTTCCCTGAACCATCTTGTGATGGGGATGATATCTATCTGTGCCTCGGGTGAGCACCTTGGGGGGTCTTTATCATATATCGTTCTATACAAGGGGAGGATAAGCCCGTGACAAATTTGGTAAAAATGTGGAACGAACTAGGAGTCCCATAATATCTTATGATAGACATGAATGGGTAATGGGTCCTGAGTCGTCCATTTCCAAACCAAAACAGGAAATTTAGATACATAACAAATAGAGTCCATAACATATGCGGATAGGAAAAAAGGGGGATAGATCCTTTAAGACATGGATCTTTTAGACTAGTAATTGAGAATAGCCGTGACCAGATTATCAGAAAATACCTTGGCCCAATCTATAATTACGGCATTTGTAGCAACATCTATTAATGGCAACCATTCAGATGAAAACTTATTGATATCTAGCTTCCCAAACAATTTACAAAGCATGGCTGCAGCAAAATAGTATGGGGAGGTGAGGGAACTAGTGCTGTACATACCGCTCTTGTCTTTCTTGAGAGGTTCATCTTTTCTGGACCAATCCTTGGTGGTCTCTGACAGGTCTGGGTTTTTTGCCACGAATTTCTCAATGAATTGCATGTTGTAAGTTGCCTGCGGCTCATGAAGATGGTACATGAGTTTTAAATCGTGTACAGCGAACGATCCGATGAGCCCTTATCCTTGAATCTTGAACTTTCTGTCCTTCATTTCTGCATTATAAAGTATCCACTTGATCATGTCTGTATATGGGAGAATTTTGGGTCTTGCTGCTATCCTATGTAGGAATGAGCAAGCTAATTCTTCTAGGGATGCCTCGGAAGATCCCTGTGAATCTGAGCCAGCGGTAACCTTCATTATTCTGGGGTTTTCTTCTTCAAGAAGTCTGTACATGGCTTCCCATGTTGATATCCCTGCGTCTCTGTTACATGTTGTGTCTGTGTATAATGGTGCCATTCCGTTCACCTCGGAGCTCTGAGCTTTATTTTTCTTTCCCATTTATTCCGGTGTATTGCCTTGTATAGTGCTCCGCTCTCTGTTCCTGCAGTTCACAAGTGAAATGGAAATGATTGACCAAGAAAGGTAATGGGAGAGTTTTAAATGCAACAGATACATGAAATATGCCAGCTTACATGAAGAATTTCTTCGAAAAGCACGTGTCCATGTTTCATTAATAACTGGCAACTAATCCTTTATTAACATTTAAAGCGCATGATCTCGAGTCAGATTATAGTAAGTGGCCTTTCTTGAACAACGTGCCCAAAAAGATTCGCTATGGAGCGATTCTGTGATTTGCATTGCGGCATCGCAGATCGTGACATCACAATCATCGCATATCGCGATATTGCAATGTCGTAGATCGCAAAAGTTTTATGTTCGCCAAATTTTGTTAGCCTATTCTCTGCAATATGCAATCTTGCGATCGCTGCTATCACAGATCGGTAAATCTTCAAGTTTTTCTTAATAGCTCTTTCTTATTGCTATGTGATAGCCAAATGATGGGACTTTACTATCATTTTGCGATGGGGCTTTCTTTTTTAGAGATTTTTCTTATCATAAACTTAGGTTTTTTAAGTATTCAAAAGATCTTCCTAAGTTTACGATGGTGACCTTATTTTGGAGAAAGGAAACTCTTTCTTTTGCTAAAATTTTAACTAAGGGTCCCCATTCACTTAGTATTTTGGACAACAGTTAAATGAAAAAGGGGGGGGATGTTGCTGGCCACAACAATTGGCGATTCACTTGGGAGAACCAGTTATCTCTATTTTTTCTTTTGAAATTTTCAAACTTCCAAAATAGAAAGTTTTTAGAAATCTCAATCATTATTATGGAAAGATGAAGCATATTATGCTCTAAGCTGTCACGATATTTTGTTTCAACCTCTTTCCATTTTAAATATTCGCTTCTCTAGCTTGTCCTTGCATTTACATCAGCGATTACTTGGTCTTGCAAAAAAAAAAAAAATTAAGTTTTCTCTGTGAACCAGTTTTAAATATGCTCATTTGTCGTAGGTAGAGCCTCTGCTGCCAGCAGGCATCCATAACCTCGACAGGGTTACCTGTTACGCAACAATGATCCTTTATCTTGCTTAAGGTGATCTACAATTTTCAAAGAAAAACCCATATTGACACTTATTGCTTTAGTTTCCTTTTTTATTCTTAAATAACAATGTCTTGGTTTGGTAGCCAAATTATGACATAGTCATTCACTTGATTTACACTTTTGCTGAACAAGCTGGTTCGTGATGAGACCCCTTGTCTTTTGATTTCAACAATCTTGAGTCATTGCCCTGTTTTGGTGGACAGTATTGGCAAAGTCAGCAAGTTATAATACTTGTGATCATGATAAGCCAGCTCGTGATGAGACCTCTTATTCTTTAAGATAAAGTGTATTCATGGACTACTCCTCTGAATGCTGCGATTTTCTTTATCAGGGAGGAAGTCATTTTTTCCTTAAGAAAGTTTTGGACGACAATAATAGAGTTTGAAAACAGTTGTTTTAGAGAGAATCCTTATTTTTCTATTGATACCTTTCATTGTGCTGATATAAAACAATTTCTTCGCCAAAGGTTGTTTTCGTCAAAAAAATTTGGAAGTTGAAACTAGTACCATATCTGGGTTAGAGTTTTTTAATAGCATCTAGTAATAATAAAGATCAAGTTTCCAAAAGATTTGCTATTTATACAAACAAGAGTTTAAAATCTGAAAAAGAAAAATGGTGTCTTTAGTAAATGTCAGATGCTATTAACCAAAGCAAATTTTATTTAGCGAGAAAAATATTTAAAGAAATGAGAGGTGACTATTCCCTTGGATTATATACAATAGGGACAATCTCTTCTTTTATTTTGCCTATCAACTTTAAAAATTAATTTATCCAACTAGTAACCTAACTAAATTACTCCTACTCCTATTTTAACTATACACAGACAAATTGACTAGGTAAAATGATATTTCCAGTGAAACCATCTTTTCATTTTTATTCCTACACATATGTACCCTTTAAACATTAGTGTTAAGATAAAAGCTTTTCTTGGATTGTCAATATTGAATGTGGAATCAGAAAGTGAAACTTCAGTCGGAATTCTGCCCGAAATTTCTTTTTTAATGAAATCTTCTTTCTAATTGGATACCTATTGGATCGTAGAAATTAGGATGAATTTCTGTTATGGATTGGCGATCGTTCAATAGGAAAGATGACAGTCTAATTTTAATGGCCTGAAATCTATTATGTGTTAAAGTCAAGCTTTTAGCAATTTCTGGTAAAAGGAAAGTTTCCACATATAAATCACTAAGAAAATGAATAATAGATGGAAATTTTCGAAAAGAGAATTGTCAATTATCATGAATTGCTGGTAAGTTTCCAAAAATACTTTCTCTCGTTGACGATGTTTTGGATGACATAGAAGTTTTTTCGGGAAGGTTGTTATTGACTGATTTTGGTTTTGACACAATTCAGCTTTCCAAAATGGTAACGCATCTCTTAAGTATTCTTTGATCAGGTGTTCAATATACCATAGCAATCTATCAAAAGTCTAAAAATTTAAAACGCAATCCGATTTTATACAAAATGAATGCAGGCGAGAAAGAATGTAATGATTATATGTACAAACGCAACTGGGATTGATCTGGAATATCTTTTTTTTCACAAGGATTGGCGAGAATCATGGGATGTGAGTAATTTCGAATTTCATCTTGTGAATCAGAAAACAAATCATGATTGGGAACAGGCATGGTGGTTTGTTCATGATATGAATCATAGATCGGGATTTCGTCTCGGATAGTAAAATCATGCAAATGATCCATCACTTTGAAATGAGGATTGACTGGTATAATTCTTGAATTAGAATATTTCTCATTATCTGAGTTCTATTGAGTTACTTGAGATAAATCAACATTATCATGGGCTAAGTAGCTATCATACATGACTTCGCAGGATTCCCTGAATTTTTCTTTTTTATCCCGTATATTCAAAAAGGAAAGGTCAAGTTGTTCATGTTTGAAAAGGACAAAAGGAGTTTCTATAGCTGTCTTTTTATCCTGAAATCCTAACGGTGATTTACTTGGATAATCCTCAGTATCTTTTGGGATTTTATTAATACTGAGGGGAAGAAAATTATCATCACTAAAAACATTAGGATAAAGAGAAAAATGTGATTCTGAAACAATGCATTTGAAAATATCATCGTGAAGAATTTCTTGTTGATCACATTCATCGTAGATATTAGGCTTTAGATCATACCTTTGTGTGTTTGTATTTTCCGAAAGAGAATTAGTTTGCTGTTCCAACCTTGATATCTACATTTGTCGACTTGCAATGATATTATCTAACCTTGTCTCCAAGTCACTTTCTGTTTCCAAGGTAGGCTTTCCTTCAACATTCTCGCTTGTGTCTTCTTGTATTAGAGCGGGCAGGTCTTCTAATCTTCGGGAAGTTTCTTCATCATGAATAATTCACATATTCAAATTGGAATTTTCATTCATATTAAAAGAAAATGGAATTAGACTTGGACTAACTTCTGCTGGATCAGGCACAGGAGGCAGAGAATAGTTATGCTCAGCGCAATCTGAAGACTCTTCATCCATGATTTCATTCTCAATATCATATTTTAGACAATTAAGATGAAATCACATATTAAAATCCCTAACAGATTCAACTTCTTTTCGTAGATATTCAATTTCATTATATACCTGATCGTAATCATAGCAATCAAATTCACAAATGAAAGCCTTGACGAATTGGTCCTAGCTGTGAATTGAGGCAACTGGGAGGGTTCTACACCAGTTTCTTGCTTCTGCTGTCAATGTGAGAGTAAAAATTCTACATAAAATGCCTTCGTCAATTCCTTGGAAGATGCACAAACATGGATACAACTCCAAATAGGAAGTTTGAGAGAATTCATCTTAATTCAAATATCACAGTTACCCACAACTCCAACAGACAACATGCTTCAGGCCCTCCTTCTAGCGCCAAATATGTTGAAGCCTTGAAAATTGGGTCGACAACAAGGGGGATACTCACCTGGTCTGGACCTTGGTTGACAGCTCCTTATCCGTTTGGTATAGTGAGTCCGACTGGGGATAATGGGACCAGTTTCGCAATCTAAGGGTGTGCGTGTGCAGAGTTGGATGTTACTAATCTAAAGTTCATATCTAAGCTACTTTAGTCTAACTCTATGCTATTGTAATATAATGAAAACAACACATCTAATCTATGCTAACCCAGGATGTAATTCTTCTATTATGCATCTAAAGAGATTACAAATAATAACTGGTAATAAAGATCATTCAACAATTATAAGAATAGAAATCAGTTAAGATGAACCACTTTGCATAAAAAGTTGGGCAAAATAGTTGTGAACAGCATATCGCATAATAAGTTTTTCACACATTAAACATAAATAATTGGCTCCACCGTACAAAAGTGCCAAATGGTAACACAAACATTCATGTAATAACATATAAACATCTAAAAATTGTATATTGCTTTAAGAATAGAAGCAGAAATGATCAAGAGATAAAAGTACCATTTATGACTGGTCCTACTCATAAGCTTCAAGCAACAATGATTTATCTTTCGTTGTTCTAATATCTACTAAGAGTACAGAAGTGCAACATCAGTAGCAGATATCAAATGCAAACATCAATAAATCTTGATCCTTCCATTCATCGAAACCTCCTCTGAGGGTGCAAAAGTGCAAGTTCTGAGGATAAGTTTTTGACAAATTTCTGGACCCTTCTCTAAATGCATGAGAAGGATTTAAATACTGCTAACTAAATCCGATAATAAGTTATTTACAAAAAGTCACGATGCGGTTTTCAAATGACCGGCCTTTTTCTAATTTAATTTTTAAGCAAAAAATAAGAGTCAAAATTAAGCTATTTCTGTATCTGGTCCTTAAAGCTGCATGTGTTCAACATCTATTTGAGGAGAGTTGGTTGGCTAACTTCTGCTTTGCGCTGTGCTGAGAAAACGGAATCAACGAGTGCTGGCACCACCTTTTCAGCCGTATTTGTGATACATTTCACGGTCATCCACTGACTATGCGGTTTTACCAAATATGTCCAGTAACATTCCCAATTTAATCCTTTTAGTACTTGGATTTCCTTTTCCTTTTCCCGTGCCTTCTGCTTCCAATCCTCCTCTAATTTTGATTTGTCTGGCAAATACCCCAGAATAGTTTCTGCGATTAGATTTGCTCTGTGCAAATTCTCATTTATACAGTCGATGAGAATACTTGCTGCTGTAGCTGCTGTACCTCCCGCCTTTTCTGCTTCTTTGATTTGATCATCCCATTTACTAAAGAGTAACTCTTTATGATTCTCGTTTATCCTGGGTGTGCCTACCTCTTTTCCTCCATCTCCATCCTGCCAAGTCAGATAATCATTCACCTATTTGTCAACCAGATCATAATCGCTTCGTAATTCGAATACTTGATTAGTGATCTTATCACTCATTTCACAGTAGTAACTCCATTGTGATATCTTTTGCCCCAATACTTCTTGTTGCTACAGTAGTTGTTCATTCAAGGCAATAGATTCTGAAATAAACTCTGTAAGCTTGGGCTCATCCTTATGCGTCTCTTGTAGATTTTGCAATTGTTTTCCTTTTTCGTCCAGACTTCTTTGGTAACTTACTTGCATGTGCTGGAACTCTTCCTGTAACTTTTCAATCTGTTCGCGAGCCTCATTATTAGTATTGGCTTGTTGCAATTGTTGTTGTAGTGACTGTATTTGATCTTCTTGTTCTTTCAACAATTGTTGTACTTCTGATGCTTTGTGAATAGTCGTAGAAGCATACGCTCCTGTGATCTGAGACAGCTTAGTGAGATTTTCAGTTGGATTTTTGTTTGGGTCTTCCCATAAGACGTCCAATTGCTCGGCATCTTGATGCAGCATATTTCCTAATTTCCTTTTCTTTGTTTGTCTTCTCACTACTACTTTATGTTGAGGACTATAAAAGATGTCCAGGGGAGGAATTTCTTCTATATTAAGCACAAGTTTGGAAAATGGAGTGATAGGAACATTTTCTTTTTCTGAGACATTGCCGACTATGGCTGAGATTACTCCTTCTGCATTCTGAGTATTGCTAGTAGGTGATTTTGGGATTTGTCCTTCAAGATTGATCAGTTCATTGAAGTTTTCCCATTCCTTGTCCAGCTCAGTTATGGTAGGTGGTGGTTTGATGATGAGAGAGGGAGGATCTTTCTGCGGGAAGGTAGTAACTTGCTGTTGCGAAATTTTCATCGACTGAGCCATGTCTTTAGCTGCCTCTTCATTCTTATTTTGGTCATTCCCCGATCTTTTAGAATGTTCATATGTTTCTTGCGCGGACTTAGATTTAGATCTGGGACTGCTTGAACTCCCACTGAGGCTGATGCTTGGAGTTGGCTCTCTGGTAGGTAATCACAGCTTTTCTAAAGGGATAGTAGCCAATCTTTTTTCCCTGTATATCGTGAACTTTTGAAGGTCTTCTGGAGATAATTGCGATTGGGCTTCTCGCAAAATTTCTTGGAGTGAGCTTTTATTTTGAAACAAGTCATCAAATAAATCCTTTTTGCCAAAGAATACTTTCACCTTGACCATAGTTGTGAAATTCTGAGCAATTTCATTTAGGTCAAATGGTCTTGTCGGGATTTTAAATAACTGGAGACATGTTATATTCGGTATTTCTGCGAATGCATGACCTGCATCGAATAGTGAAAAGGCCCCACAAGCCACAGGAAAATGTGGCCATATGGCCTTCTTCTTGTCCTTTAAATCTTTTGTTAGGTCGCCTTCTAAACTAGTTTGATAAGAAATTTCTTGGGCCAGAAGTTTATCAAGGATATATAAAAGTAGAACATGAGGGGGGACAGTGCTTCCAAAAACTCTAATATAAGTGAAGAATTCCTCCCTGAACCATCTTGCGATGGGGATGATATCTATCTGTGCCTCGGGTGAGCACCTTGGGGGGTCTTTATCATATATCATTCTATACAAGGGGAGGATAAGCCCGTGACAAATTTGGTAAAAATGTCGAACGAACTGGGAGTCCCATAATATCTTATGATAGACATGAATGGGTAATGGGTCCTGAGTCGTCCATTTCCAACCCAAAACAGGAAATTTAGATACATAACAAATAGAGTCCATAACATAGGCGGATAGCAAAAAAGGGGGGATAGATCCTTTGAGACATGGATCTTTTAGACCGGTAATTGAGAATAGCCATGACCAGATTATCAGAAAAGACCTTGGCCTAATCTATAATTACGGCATTTGTAGCAGCATCTATTAATGGCAACCATTCAGATGAAAACTTATTGATATCTAGCTTCCCAAACAATCTACAAAGCATGGCTGCAACAAAACAATATGGGGAGGTGAGGGAACTAGTGCTGTACATACCGCTCTTCTCTTTATTGAGAGTTTCATCTTTTCTGGACCAATCCTTGGTGGTCTCTGATAGGTCCGGGTTTTCTGCCACGAATTTCTCCATGAATTGTGTGTTGTAAGTTGCCTACAGCTCAGGAAGATGGTACATGAGTTTTAAATCTTGTACAATGAATGATCCGATGAGCCCTTGTCCTTGAATCTTGAACTTTCTGTCCTTCATTTCTGCATTATCAAGTATCCACTTGATCATGTCCGTATATGGGAGAATTTTGGGTCTTGTTGCTATCCTATGTAGGAATGAGCAAGCTAATTCTTCTAGGGATGCCTCGGAAGATCCCTGTGAATCTGACCCAGCGGTAACCTTCATTATTTTGGGGTTTTCTTCTTCAAGAAGTCTGTACATGCCTTTCCATGTTGATATCCCTGCATCTCTGTTACACACTGTGTCTGTGTATAATGGTGCCATTCCCTTCACCTCGAAGCTCTGAGCTTTATTTTTCTTTCCCATTTCTTTCGGCGTATTGCCTTGTATAGTGCTTCGCTCTCTGTTCCTGCACTTCACAAGTGAAATGGAAATGATTGACCAAGAAAGGTGATGGGAGAGTTTTAAATGCAGCAGATACATCAAATATGCCAGCTTATGTGAAGAATTTCTTCAAAAAGCACGCGTCCATGTTTCATTAATAACTGGCAACTAATCCTTTATTAACATTTAAAGCGCATGATCTTGAGTCAGATTATAGTAAGTGGCCTTTCTTGAATAACGTGCCCAAAAAGATTCGCGGTGGAGCAACTCTGCGATTTGCATTGCGGCATCGCAGATCGTGACATCGTAATCATCACATATCACAATATCACAATGTCGCAGATCGCAGAAGTTTTATGTTCGCCAAATTTCGTTAGCCTATTCTCTGCGGTATGGGATCTTGCAATCGCTGCTATCGCAGATCGGTAAATCTTGAATTTTTTCCTAATAGCTCTTTCTTATTGCGATGCGATAGCCAAATGATGGGACTTTACTATCATTTTGCGATGGGGCTTTCTTTTTTAGAAATTTTTCTTATCATAAACTTAGGTTTTTTAAGTATTCAAAAGATCTTCCTAAGTTTACGATGGTGACCTTATTTTGGAGAAAGGAAACTCTTGCTTTTCCTAAAATTTTAACTAAGGGTCCCCATTCATTTCGTATTTTGGACAACCCTTAAATGAAAAAGGGGGGGGGTTGTTGCTGGCCACAACAGGATCCTAGGAAAAAATACATTGATCTTGAGGCTTTAAAGTACACGGAAATTGATGAAATTACACTTGAAGAAATGAAGCAGTAGGAAGGAAATTGCATTTACCGGTATTATTATCATGGAGGGGGGGCATCAGAAGCATTATTGGGTTTAGGAAGATATGTTGTCATAGATATGTCAGTTAGCCCATTAACATATGGAAAGACAAAAATAGAGGAAGGTAGTGTAACTTACAGGAAAATTCAAAGGTTGTCATACATATTTTTTTCCAAGAGGCCAAGGTCCTATTAGTCCTGGTTCCACTATTGAGCTCTTCACAGGATAGCTTGGAGCTCTCATTTCTACAACTATTGTGCATGTTCTAGGTCAAGATGTTAGGTTTAGCACCAATGATTTTGCCAGTTGGTTACTTGTCCCTATTATAGTGTTCCAAAACCATAATCATTACAATATTCTTGAAGTAAGCCACAATTATAGTATTGATATGGAGGCCATTGAGATAGAGGTTAAAAATATGGTTGATGCTGGAAAGGAGGTTGCTATTATTGGGGGTCCCCACAACCTTCACGTCATGAGACAAATATAGATGGTCACTCTCTCCATAAGACAAATACAGATGGTCGTTTTCACGTCTTGACTAGAACATATGTAGATGGTTCTATTCTCAAAGAAGAAATGAACCGTCAAAAGGATGAGGAACTGATTGTTGAAGTTGGATTGGAAAGGGTAACTCAAGAATCAAACTAGTTGTTAAAACACATGCCAAGATTGGAAATTTAGGATTAGAGGTATAACATCTCCGAAGACCCAGAATTGTCTGAGAATTATGGGCGTGCTTTTTCTGAGAAGGACATGGTTAATGCAGTAATAGAAGCATTCATAGGACAACCTCAACGAGAAAAAGAGTGCAGACTTGATGATGAAGATTTTTTTATAATTGGAATGGGGGATTCTCTACAAGGTTCGGATATTCTTGAAATGTCAAATGAGTATACAAGAAAAAAATAAAGTGAGTTGTGTGACTCCAAAAAAGAAAGTGAAATTCTGAGAGCCCTCTTTTTCCTATGTTTCCTTCGGTACTATATTTTTCTCTCCTATGGCGCAGTTGATGGTAGTAGAAATTTCTCATTGGGATCCCCAAAGGTAATTCCATGGATATCATTGGCATACTCTACAGTAATAGACTTATCAATAGTTTCCCTCCAGAATAATGTTTCCACCACCTGTAGGATTAGTGTCCCTAGAGGATTTCATTCTAGACCTTGAAAATAGCTTCACCTTGGCCTCAAATGGTTCCCGTGCATAGTCTCCCCACTCACCCATACTGATTTTTTCACCATGATCTGTAGAGTGCCCCTGGTTTCTTGGGACTCAATCCTATATGTTATTAGTTAGTAGTGAATTTTGCAATATTGGTGCCTTTGTTCAACTCATTGGCATATCTATAAGCATTGGAGCCTTGATAATTTGGAGCTACTCCTGCAACACAACTATATCATTGTTGATGTAAGCAAAAGGAGAGGAAAGTTTCTAGAAACTACATGCCCTGCTCCAGAAGGGAAAAAGTGAGAAGGACAACATTCCTTACCATTAAAAAACAATATGGTAGGATAGCCATCACTAGCTGCAACGTCTATATGAGATGTAAGCTTCTTTGTGAAGGAAATCATTGACTGCTACTTACTAGGAATCCTTGGATCATAAACTATACTCCCATTTGTTTCTGCATTCAAGTAATTAAATCACTCTTTTACTTGCATGAGTAGGGTGTTTTTGAACCTTGGTACTTTAGTTCCATTAAAAGAGTAAAAATCTTGGTAGGCAACAAAGGCTTTATCAATCTCAATAGAAACAAAACAATCTATGAATTGAGAGGCCGCGGAGTTGAAAAGAGTAATTCTTGCACTCCAGCTCTTTGAATAGTTAGAATAGACATTCTAGTTAACACTCACACCATAGTAATCACAATAGGGAAAATGTTGCATCCTAGCCCATGCAATTTCTTTTATAGTCTAGTTCTGGAAAGGAACAAGTAGAGTCGAAGAAGGAAGGAGCATAACCAATTCCTTTGGATTGCAATATGGCTTTATTTAAGATGGAAAACCATAGGCACAAGTTTGACAAGGGATGACAATACTCGTTATAATAAGAAGAGAAGGAAAAACAAAAACAAGGTTTATTGATCTTATTGGAGATGTTGCAAACTATCTGCCAACTAGCAGTGGTAGATAAAGTCCTCTGTGTCGCACTAGGATTTGGAAATTTAGTTGGGTCTACTCTCCTTGGATTCCCGCATTGATAGTCAATATTAAGTATATTGTTTATCTTCCAATTCAGAAGAGGAAGTAATGTGGTTCTATTCAAATATGAAGGGAGTTTGTAGACTTGAAGTTGGAAAGAAGATTTAGACTCTCTTGGATCGATAATGGGTTGACAAATAGTGACATTTTTGCAACAATATTTTATCTTTCCAATAGCTGTATTATTAGCCATTTATTGACTAAGCTCCATAATTTTTGGGACATTCTCACAACTCATCATTGTTGAGAAATCCATGTCTTAGTAGAAAGCGCCTGCAGCTCCATTGATGTAGTCACTCTGACATCGTTATAGTGTCTCTACACCCTTCATGGCTTGAATAAATTATCCCCCATGTCATTCCCAAGACAATTTCTAGTAGTCCAAATGGCCAATAGGATTCTCATTATAAATTGTTACCTATGCCCAATAATTTATTTCAAAGGCCTATGTGACATCATTACTAATGTTGAGATCTCCTTCCTAGCAAGGAAGAAATTTTGTTTCATTGAAAACAGTTACCAACATAGGATCCTTTTTGCAGCAAACTTGGATAAAGCCCTTTGTAATAGAAGGCTTGGGGAATGTGTATCCTTCATTAGCAAGGATGATGTTGTTAGGAATGGGAATACTCTTTTCTACAACTCCAAATTTAGTGCCTTTCATCATAATCTGGACCACTATTTGGTTTATGTCCGTAGTAATTTCAATGGTAGTCTTGACATTTGTTTGTGAGAAACCTACCGAAACATTGTCGTTTCCCACTTTGAGAGGAAAATACAACCCATCTCCCATGACCACATTTCTTGTAGAGACAAGCATGTTGGAAATATTATCATTGATGGCAAAGGAGCAACAAGCGAAGGAGTGACACAAAGAACAGGAAGCAAAGGAGCAATAAAGTAGCAGCAATACTAGGGGAAACATAAAGGTAAGGAGTAGCAGCAATGCTAGGAGCAGCAAGTAGCAAAGCAGTAGCAATGTAAGGAGCAGCAACAAGGAAAGGAGAAACAACAATACAAGGAGCAACAAGCAACAAAAGAAGGAAAAGGAGCAGAATTTGTGATGTGAAATTGTTGATTAAGCTTAATTTTTGTAATGCAAAGGTAAGACTCCAAGGCAAAGAAAAATAAGTTGCAAAAATTGTTTTGATGAATTAATGATAAATATTGTCATTTGATGTTGGCATTAGCTTGATACATTTAATCATTACATGTGGCTGAAATTAATAGTGGATGGATTATGTTTTTTTGTGCTGTAATATTCAAGATATGAAGAGTTTGGAAAAAGATTAGTGGAAGGCCAAGAGTCAAGCCTATTCACTTCATATTCCTATGTGGGATGCAAACAACCAGAAAACTATTTTTATAAAACATGTGATTTTGGAAGGTATTGAGAAGTTAGAGAATAGGAGAATGTGAGAGAGCTCATAGAAATATTATGCATTAGTTATTTGGCACATATGGAGTTGATGTGATGTAGATTTGAAGGGAAGAACAAGTAGAAATGAAGAGGGAGAGATGCAAAATTTATGACCAGATAAACCAACAAATTGGTTTTCTTGTTTTCATCAGGGGATGGTAGCTTCCTTTCAAGTTGTGGCTTGATAAATATCAAGTTGCAGCTAGTTGAGGTAGAAGCCTCCTATGGATTGTAGCCTACAAAAAACATATGGGAGTTAGACCTTCCTTGAATGTTGCAGCTTGTAAAAAATTGAGGTACCAGCCTCCTCTAGATTGGAGCCTACAGAAAATCATATGTAATAAGGAATAGGAGCTTGCCTTTGCATCACAGAAATAATAAAATCATGGTTTTCTCCCTTTATGGGTTGCCACATATATCTAGTGTCAATATGTGTCATTATTATGTGTTGATATGATGTTTTGGTTTGCTTATTAATTGTTGTTCACATATTCAATCTGTTGGTTGTCATTTGCTAAGCTACTCAATTAATGGTTCAGTTAATGAGATTAATGAATATAATTTTAGTGTCAATGAATATACTAAACTGGTTCACCCCCCCTCTCATTTTAGTCAAATTTTCATCAAAGAACCTCCTTGTGGTGAAAGCTAATGAATATCTGCCATGCTTTCAAATCCTTGGTACAGTTATTGAGCATAGTTGTAGGTGATTGAAAAGTGTAGGGTTGTTGTGTTGGATTCGTGAGAGGGGTAGCTTCAACAAGGAAGTTTCTCACTCTAAATCAACTAAGTGAACACCCATCCACTGGAGACTCCTATCCCATAAAATCATTGCCCAAAAACCACTGGAATATGAGAATATAATTTGCTCTACTGAAGCTACCAACACCCATCAGCAAGGAACACCCATCACTTCTTCACCAAGCTATCTCGATATGCTGATATTCTAGGGCCACATTTTAGAATATTTCAAACCACACCCTTGCACAAAGAAATAACTTTCTCTCTTTGAGAACCTCACAAAATCATAACGTCATTCAATAAAAAATCCCCATCTTTGCAAATACAATGGCTACAACTCAACTCAAATCACTACAACACCCACTCACAATCTCATCGCATAATCAATCAAGCTACTCCGAGTTCTTTGTCATATCCACATACCAAACGCAACACACATGACCACAATACATTATCTAAAAATAATATAAAATGAGCAACATAAATATGAACCACTTCTATAGCTATGTAAATCAATTCTCATCTGCTATAGACACAAATAAATCAATCATGACTAAGGGTCAATTGTCTCCTCACCTCCTCCTCCATGAAGCTCTCAAAATATGCAATAGAAACATGCTTTGAACTCTAACATTAGCTTCTGAAATTCTTTACATTAGGAAATCAAATTGTAGGTTCCGTACAAGCTTCAACTTTCTAATATCTTCTTTGTGTTACTACAGAAATGGAGGAGGTGCTCAACTATTTAAAAAATTCATCCATTTTCTACACTACTCACTTGATTAATGTTTTCACACCTGAAACGCTCGATTCTCCAGTTGATTTAGTCAATAAATATTATATAGAAAATTACAATTAATTTCCTTAAAATAAAATCACAAAATAGAGGAGATGTATGAGGAATATCGAGTAATTTTTTTTCTTTTGTTTGGTGGCATGGACAACACTCGAAAATCTTGACTCTGATCATTCGCACAATAACTGAAAATAATGGACAAACCAAGTCTGAAATCAATGCACAGAACAAGTGCCTTTGCCTCACATGTTATCAACAACTCATGCTACTAGGTTGACATCAATTCCAACCAACAACCACTACAACCATGCGATATAGATATTTTCCATAGAAACCATATAAACCAATGAATATCATCTCCAACACAAGACAACCATAGAAGACAATACCATCATGAAAAAATATCATCTCCAACACAAGTATAGGTTGACATCAATGCCAACCATCAATCAATGGAACACAACATCATGCCACATCACAACATGAATGTAATATCCAATTCCATGCTAGTAGGTTGGCATCAATGCCAACTAAACAACTCATCACAACATCAATGCTAGCAATCTCCCCCTTTGGAATTGGTCTCAACCCTACCTAGGTCAACCAAAGCAACCTCTTGAAGAACTGAAATCCTGATTTGCTCGCCCTTTGACATTAATGAAAAAGGGAACAAATCAAGCCATCAATACTCACTGAAAGGCCAAGGAAGATATAGTTGATCCAAGCAACAACCACTCTCGCTCCATAACATGAAAGTGGCAGCAAGACACATGTATACTAGCAACAAACCCAAATAATGGCTCCTTCAATATGAGCACCATTTTCAACCAAATCAAATAGTAGTAACAAGCCATATCCATCAATCATAACATAGTGTGGATATCAACAATACATCAGTGGCAATAATAACTACCAATAGCAGGAGTCTCAACAATAACAACAAATAATATGCACCAACAATATAAGCAACACTCAAGTCAATAACAACATAAGAATGAACAAAAGTATACCATGAGCAATAGTACTCTTTTCATAATCATCATCAACATCATACCCATTAGTAGCCACACATCTGTTGGTATTATGTTACATATGTTGTACTTGATGGCAACCCACTCATCTCAGATGATAAATTATAGTGCAGCAAAATTCACGGAATTTTATGCAGAGAAAAGTTTATAAAAGTTTATTTCATGTGGAGAAAAGTTCATGGAATTTTATGCAAAGAAAGGTTTATTTCATGTGGAGAAAAGTTCACGGAATTTTATGCAGAGAAAAGTTTATTTCATGTAGAGAAAAGTTCACGGAATTTTATGTAGAGAAAAGTTTATTTCATGCGGAGAAAAGTTCACGGAATTTTATGCAGAGAAAAGTTTATTTCATGTGGAGAAACGTTCACGGAATTTTATGCAGAGAAAAGTTTATTTCATGTGGAGAAAAGTTAACTTTCATGGTTGGTTCATGGTATTAGTCTGACAGCTTTTGATCCTATGGTTTTGGTCCATGGTATTACATCCATAAGTGTTGATCTCACACACTTTCATGGTTCGTTCATGGTATTAGTCCGATAGTTGTTGATCCTATCGTTTTGGTCTATGGTATTGCATCCAAAAGTGTTGATCCCAAGTATTGGGTTCATGGTATTGTGTTATTATGGTTTTGGACCATGGTATTGTGAAATGCCTAAGACTATAAAAGAGGAAGGAGATCATTTGGCAAAGCATCATCTGAATTGTTATTGAATATCTGATAAAGTGCTAGATCTAGAATAGTATGATTGGGTTATGGTGCAGATCTGGATCTGAATAAAGAAGGAACCTGAGTGGAAGGAGAAGGATAAGTTCTATTGATGGGTCATAATATTTAAGCTTGAATGATAGTATCTTTTGTTCTAGGTTCAGATTTGGTGTGTGGTTACTGTTATTGTGATTTGGATACAATTGTTAGATTCAGTGCTAATTGGTGAAAAGGGGATTGTTTGATGCAGGAATTCTTGATGATTGATTGATGTTCATGGATCCAGTCTGAAAATTTATGAAACGTGGTCCCTGGAGGAAAGAGAAGGTTGTAGCCTTCTGTAGACCAGCACCTACATACTAGTATCTTGGCTAGTGCAAGAGCTAAGGGGGTTGTATCTCCCTTCCATGAGAAGCTGGAAAACGAGAGAGGGTTGTACCTCTCTGCAGGTTGCAGCCTACGTATTAGTAAAGGACTGCACCAGTACAATTGTAAAAAGAAGTTTCTAATTAAAGAGAATATAGAGACGAATTGCAGCAGGTGGTTTTCACCCACATTGCGTTTCCACCTTATATCTTGTGTTCTTGTGTGTGATTATCTTCTGCTCTATTTTACTGTTTTTGGTTATTGGTTATTTGATACACAGATTAACAATCAACATCTGAAAGATAAAGTAAATTATAAGTTTGCATAGTATATGTGGGTTTCCTTCTACATAGTTGCGGGTTTAATTAACTGAAGTAGCGTATATCATTTGGATTTGAAAAAGGAATAGTTGACTTGATAATACTGATTCACCCCCCCTCTCAGTATTATTTCCAACAATTGGTATCAGAGCAGGTCCTTCTAAAGAAGCTTGATCGCTTGAAGGAAGATCCATCATCATGAGCAACTACGAGAGAGAAGCATTGATTAGGCCATCGATTTTTGATGGGAAAAACTTCATATATTGGAAGGTAAGAGTAACTTCCTATCTTCAATCTCTTGGTACAGAAGTTTGGGATATCATAGATACAGGGTATACTTTTCCATCAGCAACTCCTACAGATCCAACTGAGAAGAAGAAATATGAAACAAATGCAAAGGCAGTCAATACTTTATTAGGATGTTTATCTCAATCTGAATTTGTCAAGTTTATGCAGTATAAATCTGCAAAAGAAATATGGGACAAGATTGTACTAAGCTATGAAGGAGATGATCAGGTAAAATGAGCAAAACTTCAAACCCTCAGAATTTAGTATGAAAATCTCAGAATGCATAATGATGAAAGTGTGGCTAACTATTTCCTTCATGTAGATGAGATTGTCAATTGTATGAGAAACTTGGGTGAAGAAATAAAAGAGGTTGTTGTGGTTGAAAAAGTTCTAAGATCTTTGTCTCCTAGGTTTGAATCTAAAGTTTCTACAATAGAAGAAAAGGAGAATCTACAAAATCTTACCATGTCACAGCTGCATGGAATTCTGACTGCTTGTGAAATGAGGAAAGGAGGACCATCAGACAGGAGAGAAGCTGCTTTCAAGGTTTTAGGCAATGGAGATTACTATGAGTCAGGTCACGTATCAGAAGAAGAGGAAAAATCAAATTTTGTCAAGAACCTTCAACGGGGTACTCGAAGATTCCGAGGTAAGTTATCTTTCAAATGCTTTGCTTGTGGAAGAGTCGGTCACTATGCTGCCAAATTTCCTCATAAGGATAAGATTGACAAGGGGAAAGAATCTATTAGATGGAACAAGAAACAGAATGCAAACAAGAAAAGCTATTACACTCATGAAGATAATGATGGATTTCAAAAGTGATGAAGATGAACGAGTAATAATTAATAAACTTTTATGGCTTTTGAAGATGATGATTACATGGATGCTATAGATTGGATGGCTTTTATGAAGAGATTTCTAGACTCAAAACATGTTTAGAAGAAAAGAATATGATCATTGGTACTCTGCAATTCCAACTTGATGAAAAAGAAAAATTTGTTGAGAAGTTAGAATGTGAAATTTTTGGCCTTAGAAAAGAAATTGAGAAAAAAAATGCTCTTAATCTTAAATTTGTTAAAGGATCTGAAATTCTGGACGAGATTATCAATGTACAACATGCTCCTCTAATCAAGACTGATCTAGGGTATAATGGAGAAGCATCTCAAGCATCCACCTCAAAGAGTTATCTCGATGCAGCAAGGAGGAATGAGCAAAATCCCAATGGAGATCACCAGGTAAAATAGGGATGAATTACATCAAGGATAAACAAAGACTACCAGGTAAATCAGGGGAACTCCACCTTAAGGATGAACAAAAGCTACAACTAGCCATAGGTAAAATCTTCTCAATTTGCCTCAAGAATGGATGACAATAGAAACTACAAGCATTTGACAGAAAGATTTGATAATCAGAGGAGTTTCTTCAATGGCCAATGTTTCTCTTGCCATAACTTTGGCCACAAAGCAGCTCAATGTGTTGCCTATAAGACAATCATGACTAGAGAAGCTCAAAAACAAAGAAGTATGACTGGAATCACAAAAAGGACCCATAACAACTTTTCCGGCCTTGAAAATGAAATTGAATGTTCTATTTGTAATAAATTTGGTCATGAAGATTCTGAATGCAGGAGCAGGTTTTGGAAGACAACTTAGAAGGAACAACATTAAGTGCCAGAACATGGAGAATGATGGAACCACAACCAGAAAGATGTGGGATAGCCTTATATGCAGAAGGTCAAGAAAATCAATGGTACATTGACAGTGGATGTTCAAAGCATATGACAAGTGATAAAGAAAAACTTGAATCGTATAGTGTTTTAGAAAAGGGAAAGAAAGTTTCTTTTGGAAATGATACCTCTACAGCCATAAAAGGAAAAGGCACTGCTCAATTAAAAGAAAAGGTCAAACTTGGAAATGTTTTGTATGTTGATGGCTTGAAGCATAATCTATTGTGTGTCAGTCAGATGTGTGATAATGGAACCGAGGTAATATTTCATCAGATGGGTGTAGTGTTTGTGATCTTGATACAGGAAGAACAATTATCAAAGGTAGAAGAACTCCAAATAATTTATACATATTTGAAGAAGGACAACAACAATGCTATTTGAGCAAGGATGATGAACACTGGTTATGGCACCAGAGGTTGGGGCATCTAAACTTCTCTCAAATAAGGAAAGCATGAAAGTACCAGGCAGCTCGTGGTCTTCCAGATATCAAAATTCCTAACAACACTATATGCCAATCATGTCAGTTTGCTAAACAAACCAAAACTAACTTCCCTGAGAAGGAAGGTTCAGCTAGCAGGCCTCTTGAGCTTGTCCATACAGATGTATGTGGACCATTTAGGACAAGGTCACCTTGGGGAGAAGAATACTTTATATTATTCATTGATGACTTCTCCATGATGGGTTGGTTAGGACTTATGAAGCACAAAGACAAAGCATTCGAAAAATTCAAATCTTTCAAAGCCTTGGCTGAAAACGAATTAGATCACAAAATTAAGTGCCTCAGGTCTGACAGAGGTGGGGAGTTTACCTCAAATGAATTTTTCGATTTCTGTGAAGAACATGGGATAAGAAGAGAATTCTCTACAACAAGAACTCCTCAGCAAAATGGAGTTGTGGAAAGAATGAACAGAACAATCCAACAAATGGCTCGTGCTACGCTTGATGAGTTAGGAACTCCCGCAACTTTCTGGGGTGAAGCTGCACATGCTGCGGTTGTTATTCTCAACAAAACAAATGTCCGGGTGAACAACACTCAAACTCCTCGTGAGCTCTGG
>APFE031382091.1:269348-325592 GCA_000404065.3 Pinus taeda | reverse complement strand
GAGACTTAGAAGAAGAAGTGTACATTGAGCAACCAGATGGGTTCATTCTTGGGAATGATCCAAATCTTGTATGCAGATTAAAAAAGGCTCTCTATGGTCTTAAATAGGCTCCAAGGGTTTGGTAGTATCGTTTGGACAAATATCTTCATCAACAAGGATTTTCAAAAGGATCAGCAGATAGCAATCCTTATATAAAAATTGAAAATGACAAATTGCTAATACTTGTTGTGTATGTAGATGATATTATCTTTGGCAGCAATGAAGAAGTTGAGTCAAAGCTTTGCCTTGGTGATGCAGAAAGAATTCAAAATTTCTTTGCTTGGAGAACTGACATACTTTCTTGGATTTCAAATCCAACAAAACGAAGGCGGTATCTTCTTGTCTCAAACCAAGTACCTCAAGCAGATTATGAAGAAGTATGGCATGGAAGATTCAAAACCAGTATGTACCCCTATGGTTACAGGATGCAGTCTCAGTGCAAATGATGAATCAACAGTAGTGCATCAACCAACCTATAGATCCATGATTGGAAGTCTATTTTATTTGACAGGTACCCGACCAGACATCATGCATGCAGTGGGAATAGTTGGAAGATTTCGGACAAATCCTAAGGAAACTCATCTTCAGGCGGTAAAGAGAATTTTCAAGTATCTTCAAGGAACTCAAAACTATGGCTTATGGTATCCTAGAGATACAGATCTCACTCTTCATGCTTATGCAGATGCAGATTGGGCTCGAAGCATGGATGACAGAAAGAGCACAAGTGGTGGTGCATTCTTTATGGGTTCTAGATTAGTATCTTGGTTCAGCAAGAAACAGAGTTCTATTGCTTTATCTACAGCTGAAGCGGAATATGTGGCACCTGCATCTTGCTGCACTCAACTCCTTTGGATGATCCAAACCTTGCACGGTTTTCAGATCACTTGTACTACACCTATCTCCATCTTATGTGATAATACAAGTGCAATTAGCATTTCAAAGAACCCAGTCATGCATTCAAAGACCAAGAACATACCGATCAAGTATCACTTTCTCCTGGAACAAGTGTTGGAACAAAAGGTTAAATTGGATTATGTTCCTTATAAGGAACAAGTTGCTGATATTCTTACCAAACCACTGCCCAGGGAAACTTTTGAATATCTTAGACAGAAGCTAGGAGTAGTTGATGTATCATCCTGCTGTTAAATCTTGTGAGTTTCAGAGAAAAATGGGTGTACGTGTTTTTCCTGAGGAGGATCCGCATACATACGCCAGTTTTTGCAGAGAAAGTTGCGTATATGGAGGCTTGATGGATATCAGAAGGGATAGGCTCTGGTTGAAGATTGTCTGATATGGGTTTGACAGAGACCATCTGGCACAGGTTCAGGGGGAGTAGATAAACTTCTAATCATGCGTTGTTGGCATTATCCTAGAAGCTTTTGGTTCTAGTTCACAACTGTTGTTGGTTTCAGGTGGAACGAAGGCAGAGAAAGAATAGAAGGAAATTAGGGTTGCTGATCTGAATGGTGATTGTCAGATGTTGCTACTATCAGTTATTGGTGAATTTCATAAGTTCGGCTCTAGATATTTTGTCTCTATGTCATGTATCTCTTTTTTGGTGTCAAGGTCATGTAACGGCCTATCTTGGTTTCCCCACTATGCCTGGGATAAATATGTGATGTTCTTGTTTATCTTGTGTAAACTTTTGATGTATCCCCACTTGGTTGGGAAATGGATGTATGTATGAGTCCTTGGTGATAGGAAGGTCATTTATGATAGAGTCATGTTCTTCTTGTAAAACATCTTTTTACAGAGCTTGCTTATAGTCAGGGGGAGCATGAACAACACACTTCAGTAGAGCAGAGACTTCAGCATGTACTCAGAGGAAGCATGGACAGAGTGGTACACCTTGGCATATACAAAGGGGGAGCTCATTTGGAGATTTCAGCAGGTACTCGGAGGGAGTATGGGCAGCAGAATGTTTCTCTAGGAAAGAGATTATCTTGGTTTGCCCTTTGCCCTTGATGTCAAAGGGGGAGAGTTATTGGTTGTTGTTGCCATCAAGTCCAAAGGGGGAGATTGTTGGCATTATGTTACATATGTTGTACTTGATGGAAACCTGCTCATCTCAAATGATAAATTATAGTGCAGCAAAGTTCACGGAATTTTATGCAGAGAAAGGTTTATTTCATGTGGAGAAAAGTTCACGAAATTTTATGCAGAGAAAGGTTTATTTCATGTGGAGAAATGTTCAAGGAATTTTATGCAAAGAAAAGTTTATTTCATGTAGAGAAAAGTTCATGGAATTTTATGTAGAGAAAATTTTATTTCATGTGGAAAAAAGTTCACCGAATTTTATGCAAAGAAAAGTTTATTTCATGTGGAGAAAAGTTCATGCACTTTCATGTTTGGTTCATGGTATTAGTCTGACATTTTTTGATCCTATGGTTTTGGTTCGTGGTATTACATCCAAAAGTGTTGATCTCACATACTTTCATGGTTGGTTCATGGTATTAGTCCGATAGTTGTTGATCCTATGGTTTTGGTCCGTGGTATTGCATCCAAAAGTGTTGAACCCAAGTATTGGGTTCATGGTATTGTGTTATTATGGTTTTGGACCGTTGTATTGTGAAAGGCCTAAGACTATAAAAGAGGAAGGAGATCATTTGGCAAAGCATCGTCTGAATTGTTATTGAATATCTGATAAAGTGCTAGATCTGGAATACTGTGATTGGGTTATGGTGCAGATCTGGATCTAAATAAAGAAGGAACCTAAGTGGAAGGAGAAGGATAACTTCTATTGATGGGTCATAATCCTTAATCTTGAATGATAGTATCTTTTGTCCTGGGTTCAGATTTGGTGTGTGGTTACTGTTACTGTGATTTGGATACAACTATCAGATTCAGTGCTAATTGGTGAAAAGGAGATTGTTTGATGCAGAAATTCCTGATGATTGATTGATGTTCATGGATCCAGTCTAAAAATTTATGGAATGTGGTCCCTGGAAGAAAGAGAAGGTTGTAGCCTTATATAGGCCAGCACCTACGTACTAGTATCTTGGCTAGTGCAAGAGCTAAGGGGGTTGTAGCTCCCTTCCAGGAAAGGCTAGAAAATGAGAGAGGGTTGTAGCTCTCTGCAGGTTGTAGCCTGCATACTCGTAAAGGACTGCACCAGTACAATTGTAAAAAGAAGTTTCTAATTAAAGAGAAGATAGAGACAAATTGCAGCAGGTTGTTTTCACCCACATTGGGTTTCCAGCTTATATCTTGTGTTCTTGTGTGTGATTGTCTTCTACTCTCTTTTACTGTTTCTGGTTATTAGTTATTTGATACACAGATTAACAATCAACATCTGAAAGATAAAGTAGATTATAAGTTTGCATAGTATACGCGGGTTTCCTTCTACATAGTTGCGGGTTTAATTAGCTGAAGTAGCGTATATCATTTGAATTTGAAAAAGGAATATTTGACTTGATAATACTGATTCATCCCCCCTCTCAGTATTATTTCCAACAACATCATGAGAAGCAATGACAAAAGAAACCTCATTCGCATCAATCAATCACTCTCACCCGAGGAAACAATAAAAATTTCCCTAAGCAAGAGGAATATCCTCTTACCAATGCACATTGATCTCATGAAAACATAGCAACATTATACATGTAACCAACCATGATCCTACAAGTAGTAACATAGTATCCATTTGATCAAGAAGTGCATGCAAAACATGCTCCCCCTGAGCATTATTATATCAAGCAGTAGTAGCTTAATAAAAGCATAGTGTAGGCAATCATGTCATGAAAAAGATGATGTGGCCATCAACACTCTCTTGTTAAAATTGCTCCTCTTGAAGATGTATAAGAGGCTACAACTGTCTCACAAAGTTTCAGGACACAAAAATTCTGCAACAATCATTTCCTCCTTACCCCATGCAATAGGCAAGAAAAGAAAGGACCACTAACCAAAGATATTTTCAATGAAAATACAAGGATTGATAGGCTTATTACATGGCTAAAAGAATGATAGAATGTGACTATACAATGCCTCCACAAGGCTGAAATATGACTGTACCCAAGACTCAAGAGTGATACATGACATTACATGGCTCCATAATGGATCTGAAAGCCCACATATGGATGTAAGACATAAGATATACCAGTTGAAATGAAGCTGAAATGACTCTCAAATATCCCTCTGAAGACAACACTAACTTATGACCACACATGCAATATGACCCATGACTCATAATATGATAGTAGAATGTTATAACAGTTGCGACAAACAATGTAAACTTTGAAACATGAACTATACCAAGTACCCATTTTTTTAAGGTAGCAAAAAATCATCCCATTCTGAAAATTTTTTATTCAGAAAACATATTTTTCTGGACCATATTTTTGACACTTAAAATTTTCTAATGTAGTAAGTGTGGATATTTCTTTTTTAAATGTTTGTTTTTTCATGCGGATTTTCAAAAACGTCAACATTAAAATAAAAAACATAAAAAAACCACACACACACACCAGATATATATATATATATATATATATAATATCTATCTGGTGTGTGTGTGGTTTTTTTATTGTTTTTTATTTTTAATGTTGATGTTTTGAAAATCCACATGAAAAACAAACATTTAAAAAAGAATATCCACACTTTACTACATTAGAAAATTATAATAAACAGAACCAATAAATAAAATTATAATAAAATTAAAAAACTACACCACATAAAAAGAATCAATCAAAATAAATGTTAAAATTAAAATTTTAAAGAATTAAAAAAAACAAATACAGAACAATTAAAAAAATTAAAAATAAATAATAAAATTAAAAATTGTGGTCCACAACTAGCTCGAGGCTCGCTAGGCTACTAGGCTTGGTGGGGGGGGGCTCGTGGCTACAACCAGGCACCACCCTTCCCTCGCACCCCCTCACCCTACCCAACGGGTCCTAGGTCGTGGCAGGCCGAGACAGGTGTGACCCTCGCCCAACCCAACATGCCATCGGCCATGCTCCCATGGCCCATAGTCGTTTGGGTCGCTCGACTCGATGTGGAACACAATTATTTTTTTCAATATTTATTTAATTTTAAAAAGGTTTTAAATTGTTTTTTTTGGAAATGTGATTTTCTTTTTTATTTAATTGTAATTTTTTTTTTTTTATCAATATTTATTTGTTTCTTAAAAAAACATTAAATGTTTTTTTTCAATTTAAAGTTTTTTTAATAATAAAATAATTTTAATGTTTGCAGCGCCACCACCCCGCATGGCCAAGTGGCCCAACAAGCCCCGGTTTGATTCTCAATCATATACACCAACCATGAACTAAGAGTGTCAGACGATTTTTTTTAATTTTTAATGTCATTATTATCAATTTATGTTTTTTAATGTTTGATTTTATTTTTTTCATTTCAATGGTTTTCAATTTGTGCCCTTTTATAATTTAAATATTTAATTTATTCTTTCAATTAAATATTCTTTTACAAGCTTGTACTTTTGTATTTTTAATATAATATTTTGTTTTGTTTTTTATATATATAGTATATAATATATATATATATATATAGAGAGAGAGAGAGAGGAAGTAGGAGAGAAGAGAGAGAGAGAGAGAGAATTATTTTTGTCTCTTTTTGTTAATTTTCTAATTTTTTTCTTAAATTATGTTTTTGGGGGAATATTTTCTTCTATTTTTATGGAATTTTGTATAGATTTTTATATTCTATAATTTTGTTTTGTTTTTTTATGTTGGATTTTTGAAGAGGTTATTCCAACATCAACACTTTTTTTTGAGAGGGTGTGTTTTACCCAAAAAAATAGTTTTTATTGGCTTTTACTCCTGTTTAAAAAAAAAATGTTGAAAATTTACCAAAAAAACATTTTTCGAGCATCAACATTTTTCGTTTTCAGGTTGTTTTTTTTTTTTTGGGGGGTGGTTTGGCTAGAGTTCTCATCTTGATTTTTCAGTTCTCATTTCATAGTTTACACTGTTGACAATGTAAGAAGCAATGCATGATCAAGATGAATAACTCGATACCAAGTGGAAATTGACTGAAATCTCTCCAAAAATTTTGCTAGCATATGTCATGAACTAGAAACCTGCAATAATAATAGTCAACATCCATAATATCACATGTCTTCACAAGTAAATGATATCAGCAACTGTCCATCAACATGTAGCAATAGTCAGTAATCAACAAGAATTAATCATCATAACCTCCAGCTGAAGAGTAGTAGCAGCAAGATTATAATCATCAAGCAACCATCAAATCTCATGCATTATGAGCAAAAACATCATCAACGTCTGAACTTCAATAATCTGATCTAAAATCAATAATTCAACAACAATATATGGAAACAATCTACAAATAATTAACCATGCAACCATGTTACTGTAGCACATCCTCTTGGCATAAGATTACCGTCAAAATGAGGAATCTACAATGTAAATTTCATCCTCTCTCCCATGATATCATATGTGCACCAATTCAAGAATAATCCATATCATCATCAACAAGTACACGTGATAGTCTTCAAAGTAACATCCTTATGCACAAGATTCAACGTTAGACACTTGAGTAGGTATTGACTAAGTTTGTATGATAGGAAAGGAGTAAAATAACTCATGAGGGAACACATGCAATGTAGAACACTTCAGCCATCAACACCAATATAATGTGCAAGAACTATGTAACAAAACTCCTAAAAAATGTACAAAACTAACCAGTGACTCTTAAGCCACATGCATGCATTACTAATTCTTCCTCATGTGAAATATGACAATCTAATGAAGTACCATAACTGAGGAATTTAATGTGAGCAATATTACTCTCTCAAGCTACCACCAAGTTCTCCATGAAATCCATACTATCCTACATGATATAAATATTATATATGCAAAAGTATTAATCCATATGAAACTCCCCCTAAGCATGTGCCAATTCTCCATCAACTATTGCTTATTGCATAATACATTTTTTAGTGTGCATAGATATAAATGATCTTCACACAACATGTCTATAACCACCAACAGTCATGAGACAAAAGATAAATTGACATGAAATATATCAATATTTGTATACCCCCTTGAACTCATGCACTTTAACTTTATGCCTCAACCTGAAATTAATAGATGCATGAAGATGAATTTTTCTTCTATTAATTACATGCACCTATCAAGTTTGGCTTCTATTGAATCCATATCCTATAGTGCACAAGATAAAGAAATGCTCGCCCTAAGTAGAATACCCTTCTTCAAACCAAAACATTCTTCCTTGATGTCCTTGGAAGAGCTATTTATTTGTTGTTCATATTTTCTCCTCCATACTTTCTTTGTCTTTGATGGTGGGCTTGCTCTTGTTTTTTTGGCTTGATCTTGTCATATCTATAAGCTACAACTTTGTGGCCATATTTTCCACACTTGAAACAATGGTTATTGAAAAAATTTTGTGTTATTGCAAAATATTTACATTCTCTAGCACGATGACGATAATGATTGCAAGAAAAATAATACCCATGAAATAAGTTTCGATACCTTATGCTTTGGTTTGCTAGATGATGAACACTTGGCTTCTTCCTTATCTTTGTGGACTAATGCATTTGTGGTTATGATTTTCTTTCCTTTGCTTTTGCTGATGAACTCTTTCCTTCCTTAGCTTCATTTGATGATGTTGCTTCCTAGGTCCTTGATTGACTTGGGATGGAGAACATGTGATGGTGTGCTTACGATTTTCTGCTACATGGTTGTCCTTCACTTTTTCCTTTCCTTTTACAAGGCTTGATCATTCTTCAAAGCCCAATTCAGTTTTGATAAGAGGATATATCTGATTGATAAGGATCTCATCTAAACTTTTGCTACTTTTCTCCAACTTCCGATATTGAGATAGATGATTATTTGAATTTTCAAGCTCACATCTAAAAGAGGTTAATTCCTCTTCTAGTCTTGCACAATACTCTTCCTAATCTTGCAACTAATTCTTCAACATATACTTTTTCTTGATGACATCTTCATTTGGTATCTCTTGATCAATGAATTTCATGTTAATGATCTCACAATCGCTCTCACTATCTCCATGATAGGAGATTGAATTTTCTTCTGCTATGATGTAGAATCTTCTATAATAAGTTCCTTTTATTCAAGAATAGAGTGAGGTTCTTCAATAAATTCTAAAGTATGAGATCCATCTCTTCCATACACATAATGCAAGTTATCCATAATCTTAGTTGTAGTGTTGCAGTGTCTTGCTATAGTAACATCATGATGTAATAGGGTCTTCCAAATTATCTTCTTCAATTTATCATTAGATTCATCATATGTATTATATTATAATGAGAGAAAAACATCCTCATCAAGATAAATGAAGTAAGTTTCCAACTTTGCCTTCCATAATGCATAATTCAATCCATAAAGAGTAAGAAGTCCATTTTCTCCAAAATATCCTTGATTTCCAATTATCTACCTTCTAATGGTTAAGTTACAACAAAGGCATTGAGCTCTGATACCAATTGTTGGAAATGTGCTCACTACTAAGGTGGGGGGGGGGGTGAGTTAGTAGTGATTGTGATTCTCAAATTTTGTATTTCTTTTCAATTGAATGAAACACATTCACACATTATGCCATTAGTATATTAACTATCAAATCAAATAATAAATATAATAATCATCACATGAAAACCATAATAGAAAAACAACCACATTCACAAAGGACACAAGGATCTCTAGTGGAAAACACCCCTCCAAGGAAAAATTACCCTTTTTTGTTGTTGTTGCTGCTTTCTTGCAATTTAATTAATAAAATAATTCATTTTCATAATCATAGTTGTATATGTCTAGCAAGGAAGTTTCTCACTCTGAATCGACTAAGTGAACACCCATCCACTGGAGATTCCTATCCCCTAAAAGCCTCACCTAATACCCATTGGAATGTGAGAATATTGTTTCCTCTAATGAAGCTGCCAACACCCGTTGGAAAGGAACACTCTCCCTTATTGACCAAGCTATCTCCCTTATTGACCAAGCTATCTCCATCTACTGATATTCTAGGGCCACATTTCATAATATTTTAAAACTAGATCCCTACACAAAGAAAAAATAGTTTTCTCTCTTTCAAAACCTCAAAAAATCAGAACATTAATTAATAAAACATCCCCAACTCTACAAATACAATGGTTGTAAGTCAACTCAAATCAATGCAACACCCACTCAAAATATCATTGCACAATCAGTCAAACTACTCATAGTTCTCTCTCACATCCACACATCAAACTCAACACACATGGCCACAACACATTAGTTGTAAATAACATAAAATGAGAAACATAAATATGAACCATTTATATAACTATGTAAATCAATTCTCAGCCCCTTCAAACACAAATAAATCAAACATGATCAAGGAGAAATTCTCTCATCATCTGCCCCTCCATGAAGCTCTCAAAATCTGCAATAGAAACATGTTTTCAACTATAAAATTAGCCTTTGAAATTCTTCTACAATAGGAACTCGACCTGTAGGTCTACACAACCTTCAACTCTCCAATATGTTCTCTGTGTTACAACATAAATGGATGAAGTGCTCATTTATTTAAACAATTTCTCCATCTTCTCCACTACTCACTTGATTAATGTGTTCACACCATAAACACTTGATTCTCCAGTTGATTTAGTCAATATAAGCTTCACCAAAAAATTACAATTAATTTCCTTATATTAAAATTGTGAAATAGTTTAGATTCACGAGGAATTTGGAGGCATGTTTATGCTTTTCTTCGACCACATAGAAAACATTGGGAAATATAGGCTTTTGTCACTTGCATAGTAATTGAAAGCTAGCGACTAGGGAGTTCCAATCGCTACCACAAATCTCCATACATGTGAATGGGGCTATTTCTCTTCAGTCGCTCTCTCAACACTACATGGATTCAACTGGAAAGCTCTAGGTTCTCCCATAGGCTTCTCTCCCAGAACATGGCCTAGGGCTAAACATGGATTGAAACATAAGTATCTTCCCTTCATGCGATTAAGGTTGAACATGCACTGAAACATAAGTGTCTTCCTTTAGACTCCCACCAGACTTTCTCCATTGGTTGATCATCATGAATAAGTCCTTAGGAACCTATTGTAACCTCTATAATACTTTAGCAATCTAGTGATCAACCTCCATCATCAACACAAGTCAAACTAGGTTAACTTGAGTGCCATCCATTAACTTCACTAGGACATAAGACATCAAATTCATCCACAGCTTCTCCAACACCTACACTAACATCATCTAAAACTTCTTATCTAAGGTATGTAAAAAATGGAAAACGAGGTTTGCAATGAATGTATAGACCAAGTTCCTTTGCCTCATATGTTATCAACAACTCATGGTATTAGGTTGACATCAATGCCAACCAACAACCATGGAACCATGCAACATAGATATTTTCCATAGAAACCATATAAACAAATGCATATCATCTCCGACACAAATCCAGGTTGACATCAATGCCAACCATCAATCACTGCAACACAACGTCATGCCACATCACAACCTTAATGTAGCCTCCAACACCATGCTATTAGGTTGACATCAATGCCAACCAATAAAACTCATCACAACATCAATGCTAATGATCTCCCTATTTGGAATTGATGTCACCCCTAGTTGGGTCAACCAAAGCAACCTCATGAAGAACTGAACTCTCGATTTTCTCCCCCTTTGAAATCAATGGCAAAGGAAAAAAAATCAAGACATTAATACTCACTAAAAGGCCAAGGACAATAGAGCTAATCCAAGCCACAACCACTCTCACTCCATAATATTAAAGTAGTAGCAAGATAAATGTATACTAGCAGCAAACCCAAATAATGGCTCCTCCCATATGAACACCATTTTCAACCAAATCCACTAGTAGTAACAAGCCATATCCATCAATCATAACATAGTGTGGATAACAGAAATACATCAACATCAAGAAGAACTAACAATAGTGGGAGTCTCAACAATAGCAACATATCATATGGACTAGAAATAGCAACAACACTCAACTCAACAGCAACATAAAAACAATAATAATATACCATGAGAAGTAGTACTCTCTTCATAGTCATCATCGACATCATACCCATCAACAACCACACATCATGAGAAGAAACAACAAAAGCAACTTCATTCATATCAATCAATCACTCTCACCCAAGGCAACAATAACAATGTCTCAAAGTAGGAGGAATATCCTATGACCATTACACATTGATCTCAAGAAAACATAACATCACTATACATGTAACCAGCCATGCTCCCAAAAGAAGTAACATCGTATCCATTTGATCAGCAAGCACATGCAAAACATGGTCCCCTGAGCATTATAATATCAAACAATAGCAGCACTATAAAAGCATAGTATGGGAAATCATACCACAAACAAGATGATATGGTCATCAAATCTCTCACTAAAACTACTCCTCTTGAAGATGTACAAGAGACTACAACTGTCTCACTAAGTTGTTGGACACAAAACGTTTTCAACAATCATTTCCTCCTTGCCACATGTAAGAGGCTAGAGAACCAAGGACTATGACGCAAAGATATTTTAAATGAAAATACAAGGCTTCGTAGGCCTATTACATGGCTACAATAATGATAGAATGTGACTATATAATGCCTCCTCAAGGATGAAATATGAATCTACCCAAGACTCAAGAATGATACATGACATTACAAGGCTCCATAACGGATCTGAATGCCTAGTTATGGTTGTAAGACATAAAATATACCAGCTGAGAGAAAGTTGAAATGACTGTCAAATCTCTCTCGAAAGAAAATATTGACTTATGACCACACATACAATATGACCTGTGACTCATAATATGATAGTACAAAGTTATAATTTTTGTGACAATGTAACAAACAACCCATGATCAAGCTGAATAACTCCATGCCAAGAGGAAATAGAATCAACTCTCTCCAAAATTTTTGCTAGCATATGTCATGAACTAGCAACCTATAACAATAATAGTCAACAACCCTAATATCACAAGTCTTCACGAATAAATCATATCAACAACTATCCATCAACATGAAGCAATAGGAAATAAGTAGCAAGAATGAATCATCATAACCTCTAGCTAAAAAGTAGTAGCAGCAAGATTATAATCATCAAGCAACAATGAAAATCTCATGCATTTTTAACAACATCATAAATGACTCAAATTAATTAATCTTATCTAAAACCAATAATGCAATAATAGTATATTGAAACAATCCTCAAATAATTAACCATGCAACCATGTTATTGTAGTACATCCTCTAGGCATATGATGGCCATCAAAATGAGGAATCTACAATGTAAATTTGATCCATGCTCCAATGATATCATATGTGCATGAATTGAAGCATAATCCATAACATCCTTATGCACATGATTCAACAATAGACACTCGAGTACTTGGATCTTCGCTAAGTTTTCATGACATGAAGTGAGCAAAATAACTCATGAGGGAACACATGCAATGTAGAACACATCATCCATAAACACCAATATAATGTGCAAGAACTATGTAGAAATACTCCTCAAAAAGTTACCAAACCAACCAAAAATTCTTAAGGCATATGCCTCCATCCCTAATTCTTCCTCATGTGCAAGTTGACAATCTAATGAAGTACTATAACTAAGGATTTTAATGAGAGTAATGTTACTCTCTGAAGCTATCACCAAGTTCTCCATGAAATCCATAGTATCCTACAAGATATAAATATTATATATGCAAAATTATAAAGCCATATCAAACTCCCCCTAAGCATATTCCAATTCTCCATCAACTATTACTTGATACATAAGACATTCATTAGTGTACATAGATATAAATGATCTTCACACAACATGGATGCAACAACCAATAATCATGAGACAAAAGATAAAATTCCATGCACTATATCAATCTTTGTAGACTCCCCTTGAACTCATGTGCTCTTCTTCTATGCCTCAACCTCAAATTAATAGATGCATGAAGGTAAAATTTCCTTCTATTAATTACATGAACCTATCAAGTTTGGCTTCTCCTGAATCCATCTCATACAGTCCACATGGTAAATATCCACTCCCCTTTATTTGAATATCCTTCTCCAAACCAAAACATTCTTCCTTGATGTCATTTGAATAACTAGTTATTTGCTGCTCTTCTTTTCTCCTCCATACTTTCTTTATCTTCAATGGAGGGATTACTCTTTTTTTTTACTTGATCTTGTCATATATTCAAGCTACAACTTTGTGGATATATTTTCCACACTTGAAACAATTTTTATTGAACAAATTTCGTTTTTTTGCAAAAAAAATACATTCCCTAGCATGGTGACCATAATGATTGCAAGAAAAGCAACACCGATGAAATAAGTTTCGATACCTTAATCTTTGATTTGATGGACGATGAACACTTGGATGCTTCTTTGTCTTCATGAACTACTGCATGTTTTCATTATAATCTTCTTTCCTTTCATTCTGCTAATGAACTCTTTCCTTCTCTAACTTCCTTTAATAATGTTTCTTCCTATGCCCTTGATTGACTTGGGATGGAGAACATGTGATGGTGTTTATGATTTTCTGCTACATGGTTGTCCTTGAGGTTTTCCTTTCCTTTTACAAGGCTTGATCCTTATTCAAAGCCAAATTTGGTTTTAATAAGAGGAGATATCTAATTGATAAGGACATCATCTAAACTTTTGTTGCTTTTCTCCAACTTCCGATATTTAGATAGTTCACTATTTTCATTTTCAAGGTCACATCTCAAAGAGTCTAATTCTTCTCCTAGTCTTTCACAATACTCTTCCAAATAATGTAGTTGATTCTTCAACATCTCATTTTCCTTGATTATATATTCATTTGGTATCTATTGATCAATGAATTTCATGTCAATTCTCTCATGGCTACTCTCACTATCTCCTTGAGATGAGATTGGATATGCTTCTTCTATAAATGTATAATCTTCTATAATAAGTTCCTTTTCTTCAAGAATAGATTGAGGTTCTTCAATAACTTCTGAAATATGAGAGAAATCTCTTCCATACATACAACGAAGCTTATCCATAATCTCTTTTGCAGTCTTTTAGTGTCTTACTATAGCAACATCATGTTGTAATAGGGTATTCAAAAAGATCTTCTTGGATTTCTCATTAGATTCATCATATGCATTATATTCTAATGAGAGAAAAAAATCCTAATCAAGAACAATGAATTAAGATTTCAACTTTACCTTCCATAATTCATAATTCAATCCATGAAGAGTATGAATTCCATCTTCCCCAAAATTTCCTTGATTTCCTATGATCTACCTTCCAACAGTGAAGTTGCAATAAAGGCACTGAGCTTTGATACCAATTGTTGGAAACGTGCTCACTACTAAGAGGGGGCCAAAGGGAGCGGGGGGAGATGGGGGATAAATATGTAGTGACTTTGTTCCTTAAATTTTGTATTTAAATATATTGAAACACATTCAAAAATTAAGCCTTTAGTAGATTAATCAACAAATAAAATAAAAAATATCATGATCATCACATGAAAACCATAACAATAAAAAATATCAAATGCACAAAGGACACAAGGATCTTTAGTGGAACACCCCCCTTTGGGGAAAAAAACACCCTTTGTTGTTGCTATTATTTTGTTGCAATTTCATTAGTCAAGCAAATCATTTACATAATCATAGATGGCTATGACCAACAAGGAAGTTTCTCACTCTGAATCAACTAAATGCACACCCATCCACTAGAGACTCTTATCCTCTAAAAGCCTCACCTAACACCCATTTGACTATGACAATATTATTTACTCTACTGAAGCAACTGAAACCCATCAACAAGTAACAACCATCCTTTCTTCACCAAGCTATCTTGATCTATTGATATTCTAGGGCCACGTTTCATAATATTTCAAATTGGACCCCTGCACAAAGAAACAACAACTTTCTCTCTTTGAAAAACTCAAAACATCCGAACATCAATCAATAAACATCCCCAACTCTGAAAATAAAATGACTTAAACTCAACTCAAATCACTACAATGCCCAATCACAATCTCATCACACAATCAATCAAGCTACTCATAGTTATCTCTCACATCCATACACGAAACTCAACATACATGGCCACAATACATTAGCTGAAATTAATCTGAAATGAGCAACATAAATATGAACTATTGTTATAACTATGTAAATCAATCTCACTCCCTTCAAACACAAATAAATTAGTCATGATCAAGGAGAAATTCTCTCCTCATCTCCTCCTCCATGAAGCTCTCAAAATCAAGAATAGAAACACGCTTTGAACTATCATATTCGCCTTTAAAATTCTTTTGCAATAGGAACACAACCTCTAGGTTCTACATATGCTTCATCTCCATAACATGTGCTCTATGTTACAAAACAAATTGAGTAGGTTCTCATCTATTTAAAACACTTCTCCATCTTATCCACTACTCACTTGTTTAATGTGTTCACACCTCAAACACTCGATTCTCCAGTTGATTTAGTCAATAGAAGCTTATCCATAAAATTACAATTAATTTCCTTAAAATAAAAGAGCGAATTAGCTGAGATGCATGAGGAATATAGAGGCATTTTCATGCTTTTTTTTAGTCACATGGACAACAATGGACAATATCGACTATGGTCACTCACACAGTAACTACAAGTCAACGGTTGAGGAGTTCTAGTCATGCCCACAACTCTCCATACATGAAACTGGGTTATTTCTCTTCATTCGCTCTGTCAACACTAGCAGGACTTGAATATCAAGCTATAATCATTCCCATAGGCTTATCTTCCCATGGCTGGAGAGTTCTAGTCACCCTCATGACCTTCCTTTGATGCGACTGCGGCTCAACATGGCCTGAAACATAAGTATTTGCCTCCAGAAATGCACCAGACTTGTTCCAATAGTTGATCATCATTAGTAAGTCCTCAAGAACAGACTGTAGCATCTGCAACACTCCAACAATCCACTGATCCATCTCCATCATCAACCTAAGTCAAACTAGGTTGACCTAAGTGTCATCCATCAACTACACTAGAAGATAAGACATAAAATTTCTCTTGAAATTCTCCAACACTTGAACTAACATCATATAAAACCATTGATCTAAGGTTTGGAACAAATGGAGAAACATAGTCTGTAATCAATGCACATACCAAGTGCCTCTGCCTAACATTCTATCAACAACTCATGCTACTATGTTGACATCAATGCCAACCAAAAACCCCTTCAACCATGCAACATATAGATTTTCCATAACAACCATATAAACCAATGCATATCATCTCCAACACAAGAGAACCATAGAAACCAATACCATCAAGCAATCATATCATATCCAACAGAAGTCAAGGTTCACATCAATGGCAACCATTAATCAGTATAACAAAAGATCTTGCCACATCACAACATCAATTCAACCTCCAACACCATGCTACTAGGTAGACATCAATGCCAACCAGAAAACTCATCAGAACATCAATGCCAGCAAATCCCTTGCAAAACAATAGAATTAAAATGTAAATGTTCTTGAAATTATGTGCAAAAAAATGTTTCTTTCTAGATTTTGGCATTGTTCTGAAGGAGGCATGCACATTGCTTTGTTTTTGTACTGGATTATTTATTTATTAAGATGAATTTTAAGAAAGTATAATATCAAGAATATCATAAAAAATTCTAAACTACAAGGATAGAGTTATCATGAAATAACCAACCATCAAAATTTCCACAAAGCATCTCAGGAATGGTCTTAGTAAGAAGATTTTTACCTTAATAATATCATTACAAATAGTGAAATAACCATATTTTGAAAGCCATGTCATAAAAGATGGAGTTGTGACAAAATAATACGTTCCCAAAGTGACCATCTTACCACTATCCAAGCATATAGTTGATGCTCCTCTTTGTTCATGTAAAGTGAATCAAATGCACTGAGGGTCCCGCATCAATGAAAACCTTCATATTTCTAAAAGATATAACTCCAAACGACATTACAAAAAGGATCCTAAATTCATTGTCAGATATATATGATAAAGAGTTTAGGGAAAGGAAAAAGCAACAAAGTAAATCTTAGTGTAAAATTAACTTTAATACCACAGGCATCTCCCTACTGCAAGAAGGCATCTATAAACTTGAGAGGCATGCCTCTTAACCCAATGAAATGCTTGTGTCCCATCTATTAGATATAGATTCATTGTCATTTAAAAGCATTTACATTGATTTAGAAATTAACTGAACATCGTTGTCCTAACATGGAAACCAGCTAACGATAGTTCTATTCACAAGAGCTAACAAGAATGAACAAGTCAACTCATGATGATACCTCTTGTCTTCCATATTTCCAATTGAAAGCCATTATCTTAGCTTGGTAACCAGTAGACGTAATGTCATTCTTGTTAGGACCCATGATAATATTAGGTTTCCTCTTAATTAGACCTCCTAGCCATCAATTAATCCTATTTAAAATAAATTCTAACTATGATTAACCTCAGATAGGTTACTTAATAGGTGGGGATGCAAATCTACTAAAGAGCACGGGATGGCATGAAAATTTCTTAATGAATAATCTTTATTGGTTGGTCCTTCTACCCTAAAGACTTGTTTTAAAGAAGGCATCTTAGATAATGACCAAAACAATCCTCGATTCAAACATGTTATGGTTCTCATGAGATATCGTTATGGTTTTGTAGGAGTGGTACACCATAGGAGGATTTTCATCAATACGTTCGAAGAGAAAAACCTAGAAATGTTTCTTGGATGACAATGTGTTAAAATGAATACACTAGAAGTAGGTTTTCACGCTTATGAATGGAAAGTATTAATCATAACAATAATAATCCCCCTAATTGACACAATGAATAATATCATCCAATAAATAAATTCACTTTATAAAATATGAGGCATTAAGAGCGAATTTCGTCGGACATGTCTTACCACAAGAGTGAAAAATGACAGAAATTTAAATAATTGTGTCATAGGAATTGTAGATTGAAGAATGTTGTTGTAACAATTTTATTTTAGATAATATTTTTATTTAGTGCTCTTATATTGAGCCACCCTGATTGAGAGAGAGGAAGCTCTCCTTCAAGTGTAGGAGTACTTCCAATGTAGCCATGTGCATATCGGAATGTTAAATATACTGACACTCAGTTTTAAGGAAAAAGCTTCAACACATACCAGAGTATGATAAAGTAGTTTCTTTATCGGATATGGTATCAAGGGTTGGTTAATAATGAGGGAATAAAGTGTGTTGATGATTGTTTGAAACCAAGCTTCAATGGGATCGACATATTTATGATTTTCAAACTCATACAAATATTCCACATCTTGATAATCACTCACTTGGAGGCATAAGTGATCTAGTGAAAGACAAAAGAAAAACCCTTTAATTTTGGGCTCAAATACCTCTTTTTCAGATGGACAACAATGGTTAAGGGACATTTTAGGGTTTTGAGCTTCAACAATAGTTTTAGAACAAGTTCCCATCAAAGGTTTCTCCTCCAATGGTCTTGATCCAGGTGGATATTGGTGGCCACCCTCCTATTCCACTTCAACCCCCAACACTATCTCTTTCAATTTTTTATTTTACTATTTTTGGCAGTTTTTCGGGTCCTGAACTCCCGGATTCATTTTCACGCCCTAAACAGTTATTTTAGGAAAAATAGAGAGGCCAAAAAAATCCTCAAACAAGGTTAATGGTTATTTTTGGGCCTACTCTCTGAGATCTTCGAAACTAGGTATTAATGTAGTCAAACAGGGATTGTATGCCAAAGTTACGACCCCGGGATATTGATATATCAATTTACCCAAACGGGGCCCACAGTTTTGGTGCTTCATCTCCTAGGGCTAGGTTTCTGGATGTTTAAGGTTTTCCATTGTTTCTCAATAATAAATAGGCCTTTGAGCCTCATTGTAACACAATTTAGAGTTATGTAGCTACAACATCTCTTCTCAGAGATAAGCTATCATTGCTTGAGCTAGATTAATTCCATTATGTTTTTAAGCATATTTTTGTATCCTGCTATTAATGAAATGAAGTGTTATTTCTACTGGATTTTTGTATTTATTGTTATATCTCTAATTTGTTGCATTCCTATTTAAGTTTAAATCAGTGGTATCAGAGTGGTCTGCTCTTTCTCTATTTTCCTTTGCATGTCCCCAACGAGGTCAGGGTATAAGGAGTTAGGGCTTGATCTGGTTGAAACTTTCCAAGACCAGCCTCGCAAACCTCAATGACCTCCCATGGAAGAAGAAAATAAAGACAAGGCAGTAGGAGATCCTTTCAAAATATTGCTCAAGGAATCCCTCGAGTGACAGAGGAACATGATGATGGATAACTTTGCCTAGATCCTTCGAAGGCTTCACTCCTTTTAAGGTACAAGCTAAATTTGATATTCCCATATCTGAGGGCCAAATAGACTAAGATGTTGTAGATAAATGGTTGAATCTATTGGAAGGATATTTTTCAATTCATAACTTTTCCAATTGGGAAAAGATTACTTTTTCACTTCTCAAAGCTGTCACCTACTGTGAACAAAAGGATGAGAGGTAATCCTCACTGTTTTTAGCTGAAACCACTTGGGATTCTTTCCTATATGTCATTGAGGGAAAATATTACCTTGTTGGGAGCTATGAAGATAAATACCTAAAGTCGACCACGCTACGATAGGGATGGGACCAAGATGTGCCAAAGTTCACAAATATTTTCCATACCATCCATACTAAGTTCGGTATCGAGCATTATAAGTGGCATTTGGTACTCAAGTACCATGACTATCAACACACGTACATCTTGGATGAGATGGACTTCTTGGAAATCTCCTCACTCAGCACAACATACCGATACATTGTCAATATTGATCAGAAGTTTAAATAGAAGAAGGGAGACTTTGGATTTACGAATCCGAAGTAAGGAAAAGTTGCACCCAAACCACAGAGCAAAGGCTAAAGACAAGGTGTGGCATCCCATGACAACTTGTCAAAGCCACAACCAAATAAAAACACCATGAAGACAAAGAAGGACATAGGAAAATGGTGTGAGTTTCATAAGAGTTCCACTCACAACACAAGTGAGTGTTGGGCCAAGCAGTCACTGGTGGCCGAGTTGAAGGCTTGTGAATTATATAGATGATCCCACTCTGAGTCAGAACCCGACAAGGGGAATGAAAAAGGGAACCAGATCATTGACACAGAGCCTAGTGCCACTGTTGCCGCAACCAAAATCTGGAAGAATGAGCCTAAAGATCGCAAGGAGGGTGAACGCTTCTTCCACTCACAGATGTGGGTGAAAGGTTCTCCACTGCAATTCATTGTCGACATTGGGAGCCAAAAGAACCTCATTTCAGTAGAGGTCTTGAAGGGTTGGGTCTACCAATGATAACACATCAACAATTGTACACCATCAGGTGGCTTCTCTAAGGATGATATCTCTGTGTCAGCCAGCAATGTCTCCTTCCCTACAACATCAAGCCCTTCATGGATGAGGTACCGTGTGATGTTGCTCCTCTTGAAGTATGTGATGTATTATTAGGACAACCATACTTGTGGAAGTGACATGTTGTATATGAGTCTAGACCTTTCTTTGTGATCATTATTTTGGGGAATAAGTTGTACAAGATACCAAAGGTAGCCTCGCCTACTACAATCTCCTTGATCACTACAAAGAAATGTTGTAAGATCATTTCTGAAACTAGGAAATTTGTTTCCTTATGATTCACCCTCAGGGCAAGAAGAAGGTTGTGGCCGTGGATTCCAGACATGGCTCCTCCACACAGGTCATGGAGGAGTATAGGGAAAATTTTCACCTCACCTACAAGGGTACATATGCACTATTAGGTCAAGCACTCCATCGATTTGAACCTGGGTGCACTGCTACCCAATGGACCAATCTACTGACGCTCTGTTCTAGAGAATGATGAGATCATGAGGTAAATTTAGGAGCTGTGGCAAAAAGGGTACATCAAACCAAGCTCATCACCCTATGAGAGCCTAATTGTAATGGTACATAAGAAGGATGGGACTTAGAGACTCTGTATTGGCTATCGGACATTGAACAAGATCAATGTCTTGAATAGGTACCCAATCCCATAGATTGATGACCTTCTCGACCAGCTTAAGGGGGCCAAACATTTCAGCAATATTGACTTGAAGTCTGGCTATCATTAGGTGCCTATCGAATCTTCTGATGTGTGGAAGACTTCCTTCAAACCTAAGGGTCGTTTTGAATTGTTGGTCAGGCCTTTCAGGTTGACAAATGCCCTCGTAACTTCCATGAGATTGATGGAAAACATCTTGCAACCCTTCACTAATGCATTTGTGGTGGTGTATTTCGATGACATCTTGATCTTCATACAGAGTTGGGGAGAGAACCTCCACTATATTCGACGCGTCCTTCAAACCCTTCGATAACACAAGTTGTGTGCCAATTTGGAGAAATTCACCTTTGGCATGACCCGAGTTACATATTTAGGGTACACATTAATGAGCTGGGTCTGTATGCTGACCCAGCCAAGACACAAGTAATTCAGGATTGGCAAACCCCAACCATTCTAACAGAGCTCTGCAACTTTGCTAGGGTTCTCTCATATCATCTCGCCTTTAAGTCAAGTCACCAAGAGCAGAGTGAAAGAAAAGTTTTTTTGGTCTAAATGCCAACATAAGGCATTTGCCAAGTTGAAGCATCACCTATGTTCTGCACTATTTCTCACATTACCAGACCTACAACAATCATTTGAGATTGAGACAAATTCCTCTAACTATGCTATTGGTGTTGTTCTTACTTAGTAGGGGCGTCCAATGGCTTACCATAGTGAGATAGTTTTAGACATAGTTCGAAAGTATCCCACTTATGACAAAGAAATTTATTCCATTGTGTAGGCCTAATGTTAATGGAAGCATTACATTTTGGGGAAGGAAATGATCATCCACACAGATCACCGACCCCTGCAGTTCATATATACACAAGGGAAGTTACAGAATGATCGCCATCAGAAATGATCCGCATACCTACAACAATTTTATTTGAACGTTAAGTATAAGAAAAGAAACACCAATATTGTTGTAGACTTCTTCAGCTGACCACCAATCATGGCGCTGATCACTATTCTCAACTCCTATTGGCACGAGACTTCGAGGTGGCTGCATCTTTACGAGAGTGATCTAGAATTCAACAACACATTCCAGACACTCTTGGAAGGTAAGAAAGTTCCATGTTTCCACCTCCATGATGCACCCTTATGCCACCTAGGACACATCTATGTTCCTTCAAGTGAGCATGCCAACATGATTTGCGAAGCGCACTACAGTTGGGTCGTTGGACATTTTGGAATAGAGAAAATAGTGGCAGTACTAAAAAGTATTTATACTGGCCGAACCTTTGTTGAGATTTTGGTAGGTACGTTAAATCCTGCACTTTTGGCTCCATTTCAAAACCAACCATCGAGAAGCAAGGCTTATATACTCCTCTTCCTACTCCTAGTCAACCTTGGGAATCCATCTCCATGGATTACATGTCGTGTGTTTCTTCTACTAAGCACAACAATGATTATAGTTTCATGGTCATTGATATATTCTCTAAGATTGCAATTATGGTGGTGTGCAAGAAGAGCATCATAGCAGAGGTCACTCCTTAGCTCATCTTTGAGAGAGTGTGGGTACACTTTGGGATCTGAGAGTCCATTATCTCTGATTGGGACAACAAATTCCTAAGTGCATTTTGGTCATGTCTTTGGTCAATGTTGGATACCAAAATCACTAAGTCCATGGCTTCCATCCCCAAACTAATGGCCAAACAGAAGTCATCAACATGATGATCATACACATTCTGTGCATGTACAACTCACACCATCCATGCACATGGGATGAAAGCCTTTTCTATGTCTAGCTCAACTACTACAGAGCCCTCCACAACTCAACAGGCCACAACCCATTTCAGGTAGGGCTGGGATTTCAACCATTATGTCCCATTAATGTGGCCATACCATTTGCAGCTAGTCAGGAAGATTCAACTCATGTCCAGCCTAAGGCTGACAGGGCTAAAAAGTTCATTTATTTAACACATCCACCAGTTGGTCCATGATATATTAGATAGAGCCAATGTTAAATACAAGCAACGCAATGATCAACATCAGGTGTCGTATAAGTTCCAGGTGGGTGACAAAGTTTGGCTACATTTGCAGAAAGAACACCTCGCTAGACCCCATTGCAAGCTTTACCTGCTCCGATATGGGCCATACACCACCACCAAGGTTGTAGGGGACAATGCCTTTGAGCTTAGCATTCCACCGTTCCTTTGTCTGCACCTAGTGTTCAATGTAAAACGCCTCCTGCCATACTTTCCACCATTGTTGGACACATCCGACATTGCATAACACCTCACACCAATAGAGCTAAACCCAGACTACATGGAAGATACCAGAACTGATCGAATCATGGACACATAGATCAAGAGCACTCATCAGTAGAAGATCCAGCTATATAACATTGTCAAAGTTGTCCAATTCCTGCACCAAGGCAAGTGGCTCACCAGGGACCAAGTTCAGCATTGTTTCCCCATCTCATAGAGGCACTCAATGTAATGGGGACCATTGCTTCCTAAGGGGGGAGGACTAATCCAAGTGGATATTAGTGGCCACCCTCCTATTCCACTTGCACCCCCAACACTATCTATTTTATTTTTTCAGTTTCCTTAATTGTAGCACAATATACTATTTTTGGCAGTTTTTTGGGTCCTGAACTTCTGCAGCCATTTTGAGGCCCTAAATGATGTTTTTGTGGAAAACAAAGAGAAAAGATAGGTCCCAAATGACACTTTGTCTTGTGTCTCTAGACTACTCTTCGAGGTCTTTGAAATGAGGTATTATGGTAGTCAAATGAAGATCGTATGCCAAAGTTACGACCCAAGGAAATTGATGTACCAACTAACCCAAACAAGGCCCATAGTTTTGGTGTTTCATCTCCTAGGGTTAGGCTTCTAGATGTTTAGGGTTTTCCATTATTTATCAATCATAAGTAGGCCTTAGAGACTCATTGTAACACAGTTCATAGGCATCTAGCTACCACATCTCTTCTTAGAGATAAGCTACCATGACCCGAGCTAGTTTAATTCCATTAGGTTTGTAAGCATACTTCCGTATTCTGATATTAATGAAATGAAGTGTTATTTTTGTTGCATTTCTATATTTATGGTTATATCTGTAATTTTTTATGTTCCTTTTCAAGTTTGGATCAGGTCTCTGAATTAGATCTTCCCGAGGTGAATGTTCTGTAGTGATAGGAGATGTTTCCAAACTCACCCCTTTCCCCAACCTCAAAGATATATCATTCCATTCAGTAGAGGAATCAATGGGAAGAAAAAGTGTTTTAAATTGTTGTGCACCCTCCTTATCTGGATTAGGGCCTGAGCTATGGTTTGGGCTAGGTTTTAAACTAGGGTTTGGGTTAAGGCTTGGACTAGGCTTTCGATTTGGATTAGGATTTGGGTTAGGGTTTCAACGAGGTCTAGGTCTAGGGTTTGGATAAGGGCTAGGTTAAGGGTTAGGGTTAGGGTTAGGTTAGGGTATGGATTAGGATAAGGGCTAAGGTATGGATTAGGGTAAGGTTGCACAAGTGGTTGGGACCATAGAGGATCATAACTTGGAGGTGCATTGGGTGGAAAGTATGGTTGATGTTGTTGGCATTATGATTCAGGTGTTGTCCTTGAATGAAACTTACTTAGATGACAAATCACAGTCCAGCAGGTCAATAGCAAAGAATTAATGATCAGACTACAAAAAATGAAGAAAGAGAGGCATACGCAGTTCACCTTGACAAAGTAGCATATACGTGGGGGTTAACAGAAAAAAAGGAGTGTATAATGTACACACACACTTTCATAAGACGGATAGTGCGTACATGTTCGAAAACTATGTTTTGGTCCATGGTATTCTGATCCATGGTATTGGTCCAAGATATCTGGTCCGAGGTGTTGACCCTAGGTATTTGGTCCAAGGTATTGGTCCTAAGTGGTTTTGGTCCATGGTATTGAGAAAGGCCTAAGAGTATAAGGAGGAGAAGATCATTAGGCCAGGTGTGCAAGTATTGAATAACTGATGAAGTGTGAGATCCAGCATGTAGGTTATGGGTTTGTGATGCTTTACTAAGGATGCACCTATGTGGCGAATGAACGTTGATGGACCGGGATCATGAAGACTAAAATGCAGTATCAATATATGGTATGAATAGATCAGGTCTGAATACTGACATATGTTTTATCATTTATATATGATCATCTGGGTATGTTTTAAGTAGAAAATTGCAACAAAGGTATAAGTAATTATTTTCATATCTATACGTTGGTTGGCTTCGATAAAAGCACGTATACATGATGGCTTGGTTCATCAGAGTAGCATATACATTATGAGATTTGATATTTGAAGTTGTTGTTAGTTCTAGTGGTTGTTGCGGAGTTCTATGTTCTGATGATAGGGTTTCAGTGATTCATTGTTGGGTGATTGAGAGATTGATGATGCAGGTGTAGTTGATGGTGCTGATTGATTTTGTGCTTCAATGTTGTTGATGGGTCCAATATGAAAATTGGATGAAAGTTTGCCTTCATATTATGGTGTTGTGATCCAGGTGTATCCAGTCTAAAAATTTATGAAGTGTGGTCCCTGGAGAAAGAGAAAAGGTCATAGCCTTCTGTAGGTTGGCGCCTATGTACTGGTAAACATATCGGCGAGTACAAGAGCCAGGGGGTTGGAGCTCCCTTCCAGTAGCAGCTGGAAAATGAGTGAAGGTTGTAGCCTTCAGTACGCTGGCACCTACATACTAGTAAACATATCGGCTAGTACAAGAGCTAGGGGGTTGTAGCTCCATTCTAGTAGAAGATGGAGAAGGAGAGAAGGTTGTAGCCTTCTGCAAGTGGGTGTCTACATACTCGTATGAGTCTGTGCTAGTACAATATTGTAAATAGGTTTTACTTATATTAAAAGAAGACAGCAGTGGGTGGATTTTGTCTTGCATTGGGTTTCCACCTTATATCTTGGTGTTCATGTGTGTTTCTTATGTGTGATGGTCTATCCTATTTTTACTGCACCTGGTTACTATTCATATGGTTAATGAAGTACTGATGCACTGAATAAAGATTGACATATGATGAATTAACTGAATCATAAGTTTGCTAGATATACGCTAGTTGCCTTAAACACAGTTGTGTGTACATGCGATTTTCCTTCATTTAAGTAGCGTATATAAATCTGAATATGGAAATGAAAAGTTATTGATTTTCTAATACTGATTCACCCCCCCTCTTAGTATTATTTCCAACAATTGGTATCAAAGCAAGTCCTTCAGAAGAATCTTGATCGCTTGAAGGGAGATCCATCAAAATGAATAATCAAGAGAACATGGGATCCATTAGATCACCAATCTTCGATGAGAGCAATTTTGTTTACTGGAAAATAAGAAACACAACATATCTACAATCACTTGGAATGGATGTTTGGGAAATTGTGGAAAAAGGATATACATTTCCAACAACAATTCCTACAGATATGACAAGTAGAAAGGATTATGAAACCAATGCCAATGTTTTCACTATTTTATTGGGAAGTTTGTCAAAATCAGAGTTTTGCAAAGTTATGCAGCTCAAATCGGTGAAAGAAATAGGGGAAAAAATCGTTCTAAGCTACGAAGGAGACTCTCAGGTAAAACATGCTAAGCTGCAAACTCTCAGAATTCTATATGAAACTCTTAAGATGCATAGTGATGAAATCATAGCCAATTAATTCCTATGTATAGATGAGGTTGTCAATTGTATGAAGAATCTGGGTGAAGAAATTAAGGAATTTGTCTTAGTTGAGAAAGTTTTGAGATCCTTGTCTGCTAAATTTGAACCCAAAGTGTCTGCCATAGAAGAAAAACAAGATCTACAAAATATAACTATGACGCAACTTCACGGAATCTTAATTACCTTTTAGATGAGAAAAGGAGGACCATCAAATATGAGAGAAGACGCATTTAAAGCATCAGCAAAGGGAAAATAAAAACTCTATGAATCAGGACACATTTTAGAAGAAGAAGAGAAAGTAAATTTTGTCAAGCAACTCCAATGGGCTTCCGGAAGGTTCAAAGGTAGGCTACCTTTCAAATGTTTTTCTTGTGGTAGAGTTGGTCATTACGCTGCTAGATGCCCTCATAACAAAGGAAATATGTTTGAAGGAGGTAATAGAAGTTATTATACTCATGATGATAGTGTTGGCTTGTCTAATAGTGATGAATATGATCAAGAAATTAAACTACTCATGGCATATGAAAATAATGGCTTAGAAAAGGAAGATTTCCTTAAAGAAATCAGTCAACTTAAAATTAGTTTGGCAGAAAAAGATACAGTCATAAACACAGTGACACATCAACTCACTAAAAAGGACAAGCACAATGAAGTGTTAGAATGTGAAGTAGTAAGTCTAAGAACAGAACTTGAAAGGACAAAGACTCTGAACCTTAAATTTGCTAAAGGATCAAGAACGCTAGATGAAATCCTCAAAGTTCAGCATTTGCCCCTTATAAAGACTAGTCTTGGTTTTCATGAAGGTGAATCTAGCTCAGAAGGTAAGGTAAGAAACTCCAATGAAAAATCTGAGATGGTCAATAAGGAAATAAAAGGTCAACCCCAACAACAAGGAAGGAAAGAAATTCTTCAAATAAAATATTTTACTCCTAACTGTGGAAGTGATAGTCAGATATTTCCTTCAAGGAATGATGTTGAATGTTTTATATAACATAATCTTGGACATGTTGCAGCAAGATGCAGAAGTAGAATGATTCAAGACCATCACACATAAAGATCATCACGTTCTAGGTACTTTAAGGGATATTGTTTTGCTTGCAACATGTTTGGTCACAACACTATTGATTGCAATATGATGAATATGAAACATGTAAGATGTTATGCATGTAACAAGTTTGGACATAAAATAAAGGAATGCAGGAGAAAAAATCATACACCAAACCAAAAGGAGAATACATCATCACAATCTGAGGTATTGAAGAAGACAAAATTATTGTCAGAAACATGTGGCATAGCTCAGTTTGTAGACATAATAGACCCAAGGGAAGCTGAAAGTGTAAACCTTCAGTATTCCAATTTTCATACATAGCTATTATGAAGATAAGTCACATATATACGCTAGTTAAATGCTACACGGTCATGTATATGGTGCTTTGAAGAAAAAGCCGTAGGACAGACTCAAGAAAAGAAGTCTGATATGGTTCGTTCATGGTATGTGTTTGTTGACACAGGTTCAAGGGGAGCATATGCTTCTAAGAATGCATTATTGGCATTATCTTAGAAGATCTTGATACAAATCCACATAGTTGTTTTGATTCAGGATTGTTGATCATGATGTTGCTGATGGTGAAAATCATATGGTGTATGATTGCTGCTAATGACTATCGTGATCTTGTTTAGGATGGTTTTCCTTGTTATAAATGTCACGTATATCATTTGAGGTAAAGGTCACGAAAAGACCTAATGTGTAACCCCACTATGCATGGGATGGTTGATGTAATATTTCTTGTTTTGAAATGTATAAACAAATGGTATATCCCCACTTGGTTGGGAGATGGATGTATGTATGGTCCCTTGGTGATAGGAAGGTCATACTCACTTAGTTGAGTTGCAGAGTCATGTTATTATTTTGAAAAATATTTTTGTAGACTATTCATGTGCTTAGGGTGAGCATGGACAGATTGGTACATCTTAGCATGTACAAAGGAGGAGCTTAATCAAATATTTCAACATGTACATAGGGGGAGTATGAACATCATAAAGTATCTAAAAGGGAGAGAATATCTTGGTATGCCCTTTGCCCTTGATGTCAAAGGCGAAGAGTAACTTGGTGTGGTTGTTGCCATCAAGTCCAAAGGGGGAGATTGTTGGCATTATGATACAGGTGTTGTCCTTGATGGAAACTTACTCAGCTGACATATCACAGTGTAGTAGGTCAATAGCAAATAATTAATGATCAGAGTACAAAGAATGAAGAAAGAGAGGCATATGCAGGTTCACCTTGACAAAGGAGCATATACATGAAGGTTAACAGAACAAAAGGAGCGTATAATGTACACACACACTTTCACAAGAGGGAAAGCGCGTACATGTTGGAAAACTAAGTTTTGGTCCAAGGTATTTGGTCCATGGTATTCTGATCCATGGAATTGGTCTAAGGTGTCTAGTCTAAGGTGTTGACCCTAGATATTTGGTCCAAGGTATTGGTCCTAAGTGGTTTTTGTCCATGGTATTGAGAAAGGCCTAAGAGTATATAAGGAGGAGAAGATCATTAGGTTAGGTGTGCAAGTATTAAATAGCTGATGAAGTGTGAGATCCAGCATGTAGTTTATGGGTTTGTGATGATGTGCTAAGGATGCACCTATGTGGCGAATGAAGGTTGATGGACCAGGATCATGAAGAGTATAATGCATTATCATTATATGGTATGAATAGTTTATATCTAAATATTGACGTATGTTTTATCCTTTATATATGATGATCTGGGTATGTTTGAAGTAGAAACTTGTAGAAAAGTTATAAGTAATTATTTTCAGATCTGTACGCCGGTTGGCTTCGGTAAAAGCACGTACACACGCTGGTTTGGTTCATCAGAGTAGCATATGCATTATGATATTTGATATTTGAGGTTGTTGTTAGTTCTAGTGGTTGTTGCAGAGTTCTGTGTTCTGCTCTGTGTTCTAGTGACTATGTTTTGATGATAGGGTTTCATTGATTTAGTGCTGGGTGATCCAGAGATTGATGATGTAGGTGTAGTTGATGGTGGTGATTGATTTTGTGCTTCAATGTTGTTGATGGGCCCAGTATGAAAATTGGATGAGACATTGCATTCATATTATGGTGTTGTGATCTAGGTGTATCCAGTTTAAAAATTTATGAAACGTGGTTCCTCGAGGAAGAGAGAAGGCCATAGCCTTCTGTAGGCTGGCACCCATGTAATGGTAAACATATCGGCCAGTACAAGAACCAGGGGGTTGGAGCTCCCTTCTAGTACCAGCTGGATAATGAGTGAAGGTTGTAGCCTTCAGTAGGTCAGCACCTACATATTAGTAAACATATCGGCTAGTACAAGAGCTAGGGGGTTGTAGCTCGTTTCCAGTAGAAGCTGGAGAACGAGAGAAGGTTGTAGCCTTCTGCAGGTCGGTGCCTATATACTGGTATGAGTCTGTGCCAGTACATGATTGTAAACAGGTTTTTCTTATATTAAAAGAAGACAATAGTAGGTGGTTTTTGTCCTACATTGGGTTTCCACCTTATATCTTAGTGTTCACGTGTGTTGCTTATGTGTGATGGTCTATTATATTTTTATTGCACCTGGTTACTGTTCATATGGTTAGTGAAGTACTAATGCATTGATTAAAGATCAACATATGATGAATTAACTGAATCATAAGTTTGCTGGATATACGCTAGTTGCTTTAAACACAGTTGCGTGTACACACGAGTTTCCTTCATTTAAGTAGCATATATAAATCTAAATATCGAAATGAAAAGTTATTGATTTTCTAATACTGATTCACACCCCCTCTCAATATTATTTCCAATAGAGTTCTAGGTCTAGGGTTTGGATAAGTGCTAGGTTTAGGGTTAGGGTTACGGTTAGGGTTAGGGTATGGATTTGGATAAGGGCTAAGGAATGGATTAGGATAAGGTTGCACAAGTGGTTGGGACCATAGATGATGATAACTTGGAGGTGCATTGGGTGGAAAGTATGGTCGATATTGTTGCTCATGTAATTGGATTTTCATGGGAGACTACCCTAAATAGAAGGCTCTAGACTATTCTCGATGCCATGGGATATCTGGCTCAAGGATGAGGTAGCATGAGAGGGCCACTATGGCCAAAAGGTATGATGTTCACTCAAAGGAGGACTAAATGTTTGCCATCGAACTGTAGGATTATAAATCTATTGACGAATCTGTTGAGGGTAAGTATTAGTCCAAGTATTAAATGATGATGAGTTTTGAGTTATACCTAGTGGCTGGTTTGATTCCTTACTTGATTTCCTGAGTACCTTTAGTAATCCTGGTAATGATTGGAAATGTTCTATTGAGTTATGTTACTTGCAAATTTTGCAAACTTTTAGGCTACTCAATGGGAATTCTCTTATGAAGTGCTTCTATCTACAGTTAGAAAAAAAATTAGTAGTGTTTCTCCAATTTTTTCATCCTTCAAATCATCCATTTTTTAATTAAGAGAACAAATAACATCATTTTTAAAATTTTCAAGAAAAATATTATTTTTTGAACTCGTAAGTTTGTTCATCATTGGATGATTTGTATATATCTATAGCAACATCAAAACTCCTCATTGAAATATTCCTCAAAATACCATTTTTTGTGCTCAACACGATTTTGGGATATCATGTTAGCACATGGGTAATGTATATAGGGGGGTTCTTAGAACAATCTACAAAGAAAAATATTAAAAAAAATGAGAATGATATGCAGGGAAGAGAAAAATTAAAATAATCAATTCTAAGGAAATACAATTTTCAAGAATATATAGGTAAAGAGAAAACCAAATTGTATTAGGTCACTAAGGTCAATCCCCTAAGAGCCTCCCTGACAACTATGCCAAAATATTGGGTGTAATAAACAACCTAACATTTAATTGTGAATATGGGAGTTCATAAACATCAAGACACAACACTAGAAATGAAAGAGAAGGACTTTAACAACCTGCAAAATAAAATCCTAATCTGTCCTGCAAACAATAGTCATTATCCACTATAATCCTACAATGAAAGGCATTCATTAAAAATGAAACCCGAAGTATTGCAACACCAACCCTTCAATTTTCCAACAATTGAAAGAAAACCCAGTAATTGAAGACAAACCCTAATTACAAAAAATTGAAATATAAAACCCTAACTATTGAAGAAAATCTTGATTATTAATCAACTGGGATTGTGGGAACTCTAAGCATTGGCTTGCAGTGAGAAATTCAAATGCAAAGGTTTTCTTAGTGAATTAAATGACATATTCATTAAAACCCTAAGAAAATCACACATCTTATGCAGTACAGACTACCCAAAATAAGACCCCATTCTCAATCTATCGAGGCATTAACAAAATGGACTTAAATATATTTATAACATCACAATTCTAGCTGAGTGGATCATCCTTGTAATCAAAATACTAAAGCTATTCACTCAAGTCTGATGCTCAAACTACAAATTTCAAGTCATTACAAGACAAGCTACCAACAACCATAAAGATAACATAAAGTAATATGTCGCTACAAGGTTCTCATCAAGAGATTTAGAATAATTTAATCTGAATATCATTGATCCAAACAATATAAACCATGTTTTGATATAGGTGGGAAGACTATAAAGTTCAATGCAACATTTATATAATATAAAGTCTAATACAAATTTGAATTAAAAGATATTATTTGTTCAAAACTAAGAGCACCCCATAATAGTTTTACATACAAGTTCTTTTCAAAAATCAATTTCAACTAGTAATGTGTTGGACCAAAATTAAGATATAATGGTCTCTAGCATATTTATATATCAGAACTTTGTAAAATGTGTGGTGCATCATTTTAATCATTGAAAAATCCTTTTTAAATAGGTTCCTACATGAATATTCCTGAGATCAAGTCTCATTAAAAATGAATCTTCTTAAAACATGGGAAAAAGATAAACTTCCACGTTGTCACTAATCCTAGTAGTGTAGCTACAAGTATTGAGGACTTGAATACATAAAAAATGAACATAGATTACTTGAAATGCATGTTGAAACATTGTGAAAATCATACAAGTAGTTGTGCTTCTCATATCAAGAAAATCGAAATGAAATAGGAACAAAGGAAATTAAGAATTCATGTTTGTGATGCCAGTGTTGAACTTACAAAACAATATGTTTCCAGAGACTTTGCCAGAGCATATATAAGAGAAATTGTAATAGTATTATTTAAATTGTTTCTAAAAAATTATATTGGATAAAGGTCTCCATATCCTAATGATTTCAATGTTTATTGTATCAGTGATTAAAATATGTCGAAGTCGTGAGCCTATAAAACAAGGCACTAACTAGTCATTATGCATATTGTGCATACAAGGAATTTTGTGTAAGAAAGACAAAATCCTTCACACAAAATTCGTTGAGAAATTAGACACAAAACTTTGAGATACAAAGAACACAACCTCTGCTGCTAAAAACACATCTGGGCACTGCACATCTAGAAACAATTTAACATGTCAATGACCCAGAAGCTTAAAATTCCAACATAATAAATAGATCTAGAGTGCATACGCACAGAGGAGAGAAACAAGCTAGGTTTAGGGACCTACTAACTAGATTTTGCCTCCTGCTAAAGATAAAGTCAAAAAGCGATTACAAAAGGAAGCACAAACTCAACATAATCCTTGTATTAACAAAATATCGAGTCATTTACATCACAGAGCCAATGCTCAGAACCCTAGTACAAAAGAGAATTGACCCTAAGGGTCCAGTCTACAGAATGGAAAGGCCTAACATAAGAGAGCACTACCTCCCTAATGCTCTTCCTTATAAAAATATCCATATACCAACAAAAGCAATGAATCTAATTTCGTGGAATAGAAATAGACTAAAATATTCGCTTTTAGAATTACTATCTTGCTCGAATATCCATAGAAAAAAAAACTATTTTCTAAATACATCAAATATGGTTCCCTGGTTTTTGTAAGATGGCATTCTTTCTTCAAATAGAGTCAAAGGTGGTTTTATGTGTTTGTTAATTTAGAAATCGATTAGCTCATGCATTTTCATCCATGAGGATCTCAATTTCTTGTTGCACTGATAATCATTGCATTCCCCCACAGATAAAGATTGATTGCATATAAAAGTTGATTGAACACGGCCCATGAGATGTATGATTTTACCTTCTTAGTGCAAGATCTTCATTCCAAGAGTAGTACCTTTCTTGAATTTATTTGAAACTGCACTGATCCATCAAATCCCTAAATTGATTTCTCTTTAGTGCAGATACTAAACTAAGTGCAGACAGAGTACAAACTAGTATATGTATGTGCTAGAATTCGTAAACCACCATTTGGTAAGTTCCCTTGATCCTATATGAATATATTTGACATGCAATCAAAGGATCAAAGTAGCCTTTGTGTCCAATTATCTAGTGTAGGATCTCCTTACTAGTGTGGGATCTACACAGCCCTTCATCAGCTACTACATAAATATATAAAAGTGAAGAAATTTGGAAAATAAAACCTTTCTACCTCTATTAAAATACAAATCAAACAGATACCTCGACTACTGCATTACAAAAAATGTATAAGTGCAGGATACATGATTAAAAATATGTAAAACAATGAATAAAATAGGGATTTTTAAGGGCAAAAATAGAACAATTCTAGGGTTTGACAAGCATCTTCTTCTTCTTCCTCCTCCTCATGACTTGAAGATAAGTATTATTCAATGTGATATTGATAGTCTATCTTTTGTTTTAATCTATTGTTACTTCATATTCTTGCCTAATGATCATATGGTCTTCTTCATTTCCATAGGTGCCTTCTAGCATGATCTCCTTCTCCTTTTCCTCCATCATCATCCTGTCGTGATAAGATAATGTACTGCAACTGAAATCCATTCATGACAAAACAACATCAGTCTAAAAAACTCCTAATATAAGATGCTCCATGAAATCATTTGTTAAGGTTGGAACTTATGACTAGTTGAGTGACTGCCTCAAGGATTGCACAGTTCGAGAGGCCAAGGTTCACGACTAATGCTTGAGATTGTGCAATGCACAGTTCAGGATGGCTAAGGTCAAAGGGTTGTGCAGTTGAGGGGATCAAGAGCTCAATACTTGGCATTGGTGCTTGAGGTTTCCCTATGCGTAGTTTTGGAAGGATAGACACAAGGAACTACGCAGTTGAGGGACTCAGCAGGTCAAGCTTGAGGCTTGATCCTTGAGGTTTCCCAACACACAATTCTGAGAGGCTAGGCTAGGTGACTACACAATTGAGGGGATCATGAAATCAAGGTAGTTTCCTAATGCACTGTTCTAGTAGGAGGAAAAACTAGGAGATTGCACAAATGAGGGGTTCTAGAATTCAAGCTTGAGGCTTGAGGTTTCAAGTTTCCCAATGCGAAGTTCTGGATGGAGAACATTCTCATAGATTGCGTAGTTGCACAGTTTAAGGAGTCAGTTTGGGGCTTATTGGGAGACAATGATTGTGGATTTGGATCTCAAGGGTCAGGGCTAAGAATTGTGACTATGTAGTGTGTAGTTCCAAGAAGCAAGGTCAAGGCTTGAGGGCTAAGACTATGCAATGCACACTTCAAAAGGGGTGAGTGAGGTCAAGTTGCCTGAGGGTGGATTTTTTGAATGAGGCCAATTGTGTAATCAGTGAGACCAAAGTGGAAAAGGACAAAACTTGAGCATGATCACACATTTAGAATATTTGAAGACACAAAATTGATCACTCATAATACATGAACAACATACTTCCCTAAATGTGATGACATTGTGACAACTTTCCCCAAGTGTGACAGTAAAGGTAAGCTTTGCAATGAAAATGATGACACTAATGTGAAAATGCATAAAAATTTGGGAATGAGAGTAAAAAATGTCTACATGACTAGAGGGTCTCATTAACACCAAACTTACCCTTTGAAATAAACCAAAACTCTAGTTTACACGATAAGTGACACTTTCCATGCCAAAAGACACCATTTGGTATATGAAGAGAAAAGTGAGAATGACACTTATGATATGTGAACGAAAATGAAAGAAACACATGTGAGAGTGAAGATAACATGAAGAAAACACTAATTAAAGTGAAATCAAGAAAAATTGACAATCGAGAACATGAAAACGACACTCATGAAAATGAAAGTGAAAAAAAGTGACAGTTTGAGAAAATCATCGAAATAGAACTACAAACACAAATAGAAGTTAGAAACTGTCAATTGAAAATGTGCACTCGTTGTCGCCATAAATTGAGCATTACAAAGGCATTGTCCTGGTGGACTATGTTAGGCTTGTTCAAGCTTACATGAAGGAATGTTCTCATGAATTCATTATGGTCTAAGCATGGATGAACAAGTGACTTTGACACCTACAATCCAAGAAGGAATATCAGATTATCAACTGATCAAGAAGTGACTATAGAACGATCGAGTGCAAGATCAACAATAGGCTCCAAAATTGAAGTATAGGAAAAAATTTAGAGGGTGTTTGTCACAACGACAACACTTGGTGACACACTAGTAGAACTCCAACTTCTCTGCCTTGGGAAATTCTTTATGCATTGTCTAGTTCTTCAGGGTGTATTGATTCATTGTTCAGATCACTCCAACTTCCCCACTTACTCCATATGTAAACATAGTCCCCTTCATTCCTTCCCAGTTTAACACAAACATATGACCAACGATATCACAACGTTTCAAGATAGAGCAGGGTAATGTAGTACACAAGCTTTAGATTTTCAGAGTATAGTTTTTCATATTTTTTGTTGCTCTACTGCAAGTAGGCTTGGCCAATACCCTAATGTAGTCACTTCAGGAACACAAACATCACTCCACTGCGAGCGATCTTGGATGGTACGTCCACAAAGTTGCTTCCTTCACCTCCTTGCATTGGAAGCCTTTCTCTCCTTTCACCCTTATTTATTTATTTTATATAGAATTTGGATAGACACTTGTTCATTTCATGGGAAGAAGAGGGATCCCAACTTATTGAGAGAAGAAGAGGCTCTTTCTTTACAGAAGCATATGTATGACCTCTGATATTGGTTTGCTCATTTAGATTTCCCCTTATAATTCTCTACTTGATTGGATCGGCATGGAAAACACTGAAACATAGTGAACCAATTGTGGGGATGAGGTCTATAGAATATACACAAATATCATGGTTCAACACAGAGCTTTCCTCAAACAAGGATTGTATTTTCTGCGAGAGCATCATCGACCAAAGGATAACTAAGATGAAGATTAAGGACTGAAGGTTAGCCAAATGTTGTAGTGTCATAAAGCACTCTTCTATTTTTCCACATTGTATTCAAGCCAAAGGGAGAATCCCTCATGTGAAGTGTTATTAAACAAAACACAAAAGGATAGACAAGAAACATTAAGAGAACAAAAATCAAAAGGACAAAGCAAGGTGAGGCTAAGCCAAAAATAAAATGTGAGAAAAAAGCTAGGAAACGAATGAAAGAATGTGGAAAGAAAGTGTAGGATGCATGTGCAAGGGAAACTAATATGCAACTAGACCTACTCCTAACCTAACAAAGTAGACAGTCAGGTTCATGTATAATGAAATTTCCAATGTAGTCTTTGTAGTTGCTCCCAACCTATATTCACAAATATATCAACAATTAAAACAAATAAAAAAAAACATGCAATAGAAATGATATGAGTTTGAATAACTTGCACAACAAATATAAAGTCCTGCCTATAAACAGAAATATGTATCATAGTCACTACTTCTACCCAACTTGTGATCTTACCTTTTCGATGAAAAGTATAGACAAAAAAATGTCGAAAACATCTCATGAATTAACCTTAATCTTTTTCATCTTAGCAATCATGATAAAAGACTGAAACTTGATATTAGAAAAAGAGATTTCTAAGTAAGATGCTTCTAGGAAATCATAGATTGGATCATGAAATTTGAAATAATCCTCTTGAAAACCCCAAAATCCTTGAAAAGATGAATTTTCAATTAGAATCACAAGGCCAGGATGAGAATCTTGTCAGGGAAAATGGATCTGATCATGCTGAGTCGACATGTTAAGATAGTGAGGAACTAACATAACCATCAACGAGTGCAGAAGTGCCTCAACTTCGATGTAAAACAACTCTCATTGGATGCACTGATGGGAAAATGGTAGGTTGAATGACAATAATCAAAGATAGAATCATGATCAAATGGGATGATTAAAGCATCAGATTCCCAATTTGTATTTAACAAGGATAAATCGATTTGAATAGATTTGCAAATTCTGATAATAATAGAATCATGTTCCTCACATGATGAGTATAAAAAAATATTTTCTTATAACTAGTTATACATTTCACTAGCATCATAATCATCGAAAAGGGTGAAAAGGAGTTCTAGTATATCAAAAACATGAAACTAGTTAGGGTAAAATGAGTGAAGAATAATTTGATTCATGAGATAACCCATGCATTCACTATCGCTCAAGCAGATTTCAAGTGTTATGAAGAAAAATAATAGCAATATAAAATTCACAAGAAAAACCATGAATCTGAAATTCATCTGAGGGACATGATTCCTTCAACCAAATATAGTCTTCAAAATAATCAACTTCACAGTTCCATGCTTCTGTGAGAGATACACACTCTAAACTTAGGCTAAGAACAATATCCTTACATGGAGATGAATAAACTAAAATAGAATCTTGGATCTAATCAGAAATCGACACTTGAATGTTCAAAATATTATATCAGCAACAACAAACATATTTCAACAACAAATTTACATTGAGTGAAATCACGTAGAAAGAAGACTTTTGCGAGGAAAAAAAATATTGGACTTGGTTTGAGGATCTTATGAGAGTCAAGAGATCATGACATAACCTTAAAAAAAAGTTGAAGTGCCTTGACTTCCTCACAAGTCCCACAAATTTTAAGGATTGTAAATCACATTCTCAAGATTGAATGAGATCATTCATGGCATGAGGATAGTTTATTTCATTGATTTCAATGAGAATACTAGTAATCATATGGAAGTCATCTCTATCACTGATTTGATCAGATATTACAACCTTGAAAATCATATCAGTCAAGTTGAAAGACTCTTGTAATCGCAAATCTAGAGGTATGAATAAAAGAAATTGCATGAGAGATAAGATTTGAAGAGTTGTTTTCATGAAAAACAACATATGATACAAGAGGGAAATAATACTCAATGATCTGATTATTTTTTCTTTCATCATAGACAACCTCACTACCTTGTGTAAATTGGGAAGTGAACTCATTTTATGAAGAACTTGAAGAGCATGGAGTATCTTCATCGCATGTAGATGCATCACAAACATGAGAGCACAAGGGATAGTGGGATGAGGAGGGAGTTTTGATAAGAACATTTTCTTTGGCTAGATCATGTTCCAAAGCTAATTATGACAAATCAACATCTTCTAAAGGAAAGGAAACATTGGTTGGTGCACTTGGGAATTCATCATTATATACATTAATAAAGTAATCATTATCATAATGATTGTTTCCCAAGACTATGGATCTGAGAAAATTGATTTCATTTGATTCATTACTGATATTAGGAGATTTCAAATAATACAAGAATGTAAGAGCATCATCTTCACATGGGGGACATTGAAAGAGAGAAGAAATATAGAAAAACCCTCACCTTCCTACTCCTCTACCTATGAAATATGACTATCTTAAACTTTTTTACTTATTTGATTTGGAAGAGTTAGATTATGCAGATCGAGGAACAAGAGATCATGAGAAAGAGATGGTGGAGGATGAGAGGTATCCAAATCAGATTCAAGATCTAAATTCCAAGTAATAATTTCATCTTGAGGAATGGAGAAATTATTCTTCACCACGGGCTTCATGAACCATTATGGGATTTCCTCCATGGAATCTAAATCATTAAAAGAGAAAGGAGGATGAGAAGATGTATTATGAATTTGATTTGCATATTTCCCAACTTTGTGATCATTGCAACAAGGCATCCACATCATAACTGAAAAAGGAGGATGACAAGGAACAAAAGGAATAATAGGTTCCTCCTCTAAAATTAATGGTGGTTGATGGCTTACAAGAGTTCAAGAAGGAGAAACATCAAGAGGTTTAGATTCAACATGTAAATATATATAAACCAAATGATCAAACTTTTATTTAAATAAATCCAAATCCATGTCTTCTTCAAGAAATTCATAATAGAGGTGAAGGAATCAATTAAAAATATCCTCAGTTGATTCATTGGGATTCATTCTTAGTTGATTAATCATTTTATGAAAATCTTGGTAATCATACCTATCAAATGGGAAATGAAGCTCCTTGATGAGGTGCTCAAGAGAGTGAATGTAAGTATGTTGTATATCGTGGCACATCAACTATCTTGACCTTTAAGTTTGAGTAGAAAAGAATACAAGCAACATCTTCATAGTCAATTTCACAGTATTCGCAAAACATAAGGTAAAGAGAAGCATGCTCGATGATGGATGTATCACCCTCACCATCAAACTTGAATTGAGACAAATCATGAAGAGGCTCATCGGGGATTGAAAGTTCACTAGGGGATAGGCTATAAAAACACCCTGAGAGTACGATTTGAGGATGAGCCATTTAAGATAATAAATTCAAAACAAACTCAATGGAAAGAGAATTTCATTTGGCCCTCCTTCTAGCGCTATTCTTTTGATGGTGTTGGAAATCCATCAACCAAGGGGATCTCCCCGATGTGAACTCCCAATGAGACCTCACACCATTTGGAGTAAGATCCCCATCCAAACTATCGGCCACACTACCATGTATCCTTGTATATGTTCCTTGACTATAGAGTTCAACACAAGACAGTAATACACATGTATTTTTAGATTAGCAAGAGAGTATTCCTTGTGAAATGCTCAGTTGCGGAAAGTATCAAGGTCCTTCTACCAAAAGGAAAGAGAAATGTTGGCCATTTAAAGACAAGTAATATTACTAATCTAGAAAATGTGCACAAGCATGTACATATGAATGAATCATTGATCAACGAGTGAAATAGTTCACAATGAGGAAAAAATTGTTAAATAAAATACAACACACCTTTAACAAGATAAGTACCAAACCCACCAAAACAGTTCAATTTCCTTAGTACAAATGAAACGACATACATCACAGACATTCAAATAATAGTCTTACAATATTCACAACATAAGCATGGAAAAACGTCGACTCAACAAGTTTTCGAATTAAGTAAAAGTTCCAAGATACATCAAGACAATGAACACCACTAACCCCAATAGTGGAGCATTAGAGGAGTCACTCACTGACCCAAAACAACTATCTTCCTCTCCAATGCCTAGTAGGAGGAGTCGAGGTGAAAAGTCCTTTGCATGAACAATGAGGGTGCATATGTAATAAATGGGGTGATCATTCACCTTTCGTGTGACCCTTGGACTACCCTCACGACTGTTTAACTTCTCTATGACTTTTCTAACACCACACGACTTTTCAAATTACATGGATGACTCTTCAAATTCCAATTTACATTACATTTTCCAATATAGAATTTATATAATCCACCAATGATGTGGGACATGATGGCTCATGACATGGCGTGACATGACACTAATGACATGGACTACATGATGAAATGGAAATGTCAACTCACTCTTTGTTTCTACTATCTTTGAGTCTTCTTGAGAGATATTGCATGTTCTTCTTCTTCCTCCTACTCATGACATGAAGAGAAGGAGCCTTCAATGTGATCTTCAACATCTATCTTTTATTGTAATATTGTGCTCCTTCATCTTCTCCCTTAATGATAATATGATCTTCTTAATCTCCATACATACTTTCTGGAATGGTATCCTTCTACTTTTCCTCCATCATCATCCTGTCGTGATAAGATAAAGTACCTGCAACTGAAAGTCGTTCATGATAATATGACATCATTATTAAAAACCCCTAATATAACATGCTCCATGAAATTACTTGTTAGTGCTAGAACTGGTGATTGTTTGAGTGACTAACTCAATGATTGCACAGTTCTAGAGGCCAAGGTCCAATATTGAGGCTTGAGACTATGGAATAGATCAGGATGGCCCAATTCCAAGGATTACGCAGTTGAAGGGCTCAAGAGCTCAAGATTAGGACTTGAGGCTTGAGGTTCCACAATGCATAGTTCTAGAAGGACAAACTCAAGGAACTCCATAGTTGAGGGACTCAGGAGGTTAAGCTTATGACTTGAGCATTAAGGTTTCCCAATGCACAATTTTGAGAGGCTATGCTAGGTGACTACGTCATTGAGGGGCTCGAGAGCTCAAGGTTGAAACTTGAGGGTTGTAGTTTACCAATGCACAACTCTGGAAGGAGAAAAAGGTGGGAGATTGTGCTCCTTAGTGGTTCTAGGACTGAAGCTTGGTACTTGAGGTTTGAAGTTTCCTAATGTGTACTCTTGGAGGGAGAACAATCTCATAAATTACACAGTTGTGTAGTTCAAGGAGTCAAGTTGGAGGCTTGATGTTTAACACTATGCAATGCGTAATTGAGGTTGACTAGGAGGCAATGATTATGTACTTTTGGATATCAAGGGTCAAGGATGCACACTATGACTTCACAAAGTTCAGCTCCAAGATGCAAGGCTAGGGCTTAAGGGCTGAGACTATGGAATGTGTATTTCAAAATGGGTGAGTGAGGTCAACTTGTTTGAGACTGAATTTTTTGGATGAGGCTAAGTGTGGAATTAGTGAGACCAAAGTAGACAAGGACAAACCTTGAGAATTCTCACACACTTAAACTAGTTGAAGACACAACATTTATCATTTAGAATACATGAACAATATACTTCTCTCAATGCAACGACATTGCGATGGCTTTCCCGAATTGTGACACTAAAGGTACACCTTGCAACGACAGTGATGCCACTTATGCGAGAATGCATAAAACTTTGGAAATGAGTGTAAAACATGTCTACATGACTAGAGGGACTCATTAGCACCAAATATACCCTTTGAAACAAGCCAACTATTAAGTTTACATGATCAGCCACAGTTCCCATGCCCAAATATGACATTTTCTATATGAAGAGAAAAGTGTGAATGACACTTGAAATATGCAAACAACGGTGAATGTGGCACATGCCAGAGCAAAGATAAGCTGAAAATGACACTAATTTATATGAAAATGCACAAAAGCAATAGTTTGAAAAACTCACTGAAATAGAAGTACAAACGTAGCCATAAGTGAGAAACTATCAATGGAAATGCACACTCACTGTCAACATGAATTGAACATTACACGGGCACTGTCTTGCTAGATTTTGTTAGGCATATTCAAGCTTGTGTGAAGGAATGCACTCATGAATTCAGTACGGTTTGAGAATGTGTGATAAGGTGAATTCACCACTTACAATCGAAGAAATAAGTGAAGAGTATCAATCAAACAATAAGTGACTACAAAATTACAGATTGTAAGATCAACAGTAGGATCCAAAATTCAAGTATGGGAAATATTTTGGAGGGTGTTTTTCACAACAACAACACCATCTTATGCTTGCAAGCTCTCTCATTGATTGTGCATTCAATGTTTTAGCGCTTAAGTTTGTAAAGGCTCATCATACGTCACATAATATTACTAATTCATATTATGTTTGGACATGCAAGGTAGCCTTTCATAATTTTGTATGTACAATAAGCTTTGCCATTTAATAAGATCTTGGAAGGATGGTTTCAAGTGGCACAATCATCATAAGAGATAGAAAATTTATGAGACGGCTATGAAATTATTAGAAAATCCTTGTCCATTGGGATTAGGTTTATAAATGCATTTCATTTGTTTGGTTCCCTTAAACATGGATTAGGATACCATAAGGCTACTGCTAGAGAGGTCTCTACTCGCTTGCAGTTCGATAAGATAAGTTTAGTATTATTATACTTGAGAGTGTCATCCCACCATACAATTGTAGAATATGCTAATGTGATTAAAGATTGTGATTATGTCGTTAATATGTCTTGATTCACAAAAAAAATTAGCAATTTAGTGCTTCGACTTTTACCAATTCTATATTCTACTTTAAGGGCTAATGTGAATTTGTAATGGTTTAATATGGATGATCACATCCATCCAATGTCCAAAGGGTCACCTACTTATGGGAATGTAGGAGATGAACACGCTGATATCAGAAGGTGACATTGAACCCTAATACACATGCGAATTTTGTAAACCCTGATTTCATGAGGACATGGTGACAACAACCTAGCATGTACATGGGATGAGGGACACATGAAGATTTGTCCCATCTATGATAGAACACAAGTATTTATTACCTTTCAAGGACACATTCTCAAAAGGAAAGGAAAAATTTCCAAGCAAGGTTTATTCTCTATGGAAAATGTTAGTTCCTATCACATGCACACATACTCACTATTGTTGATAGACATGGGAACTATTCTTGCAAGAAACAATTCATTTTTTCTCAACAAATTTATTGAAAATTTGTCTTATCTTCATCATGGTAAAGCCTTGATAATTAAGATGGTGAACATTATTTCTTTCAATGGGTTTTTTTTCTTGTACTATCAATAATCCTATTGGTGCAAACCCAATCACAATGGTTGCAACAAATGAGTTTTTCAACATGGATTTTTAAATAAGAAAATGATGAAATATTTAAGGTTATTCCTAGAGATAGAAATATATACTCATTCTTTGGAGCAATAACAAATAAGGTGGCCAAGCTTTAGGCACCACCCTTGGATAATCTTGCAAAGGTTGAGATCTCTTTGAAGTACTCAACTTAAAGGGTTACCATCATTTTCTTAGAAGGGAAGCTATTAAAACATTAGATTACCCATCATAGGCCTTATAAGTCTCTTTCGTCACTTTAATAAGAGAATCACTTGGTTTACTAAGAGAGAGCCACCTAGAGTCGAGTATATATGTGAACATGAATAACATGAATTGATGCATCATAGCATTCATGCATTGTTATGAAATCAATGTTATGAAACCTTGTGTAGTGTAACGATCATTTACATTTCACCACGAGTGCAATTATCTCTATTTTGCAATCCTCCCCATGGTAGCATTATCCCTAGCCTGTCCCATGGATTTTGTGCCTCCCTTGAGTGAGATTTTACCAACTCAAAACCATGGAAAATACATGGATTGGCATGGGTGGAAAGTGGCTTGATAATATTAGCCTTGATATATTCTTCATTGTAGGCATAGTGGTAAAGCCATACCAGTACGAAGCTTTGATTTGGGTCATGATTTTGGACAATTACTAGAGAATTTTCAGGGCACCGATGTTAGTTTTGCAGGTAATGGGAAGAAATGGATTTGACAATGCAAAATCATTTAAAAAATTAATAACGCAATGAAGATAAACCATTACTCAATCGTTCTCTTTCCAGATTATCACGTTTGTTGTGTTATAGCTCTTGGACAATCACTTTCTTGCTACATTAGTCACATTTGGATTATCGTTTTGCTGGACAATGTATTGGGCTATCATTATTGGACTATCACTTTGGACCATGGTGTTTCCCGACTAAGGTATTGCCATATGTTTATTGCACTATAGCATAGTTATTGAATTGTATTTCCGTTTGACTAACGTAATGATATCACTGTTGGAGTATATTTTTATTTTTTTTGTGTAAGTCGGACTAATTCTATTATGATACAAAAAAATTACAGAGGGTTACATTTTCTGCCATGAGTTGGCTACCTGAACAGGATGACATTTTGAAACTGAGACTAAGCCTGAGAAAAAGGACTGTGAAGCTGTCCGCTGACCCCAAACTAGAACCATGACCGTACTGAAAACTTCAGAAGCTGAGCCTTCCACTCCCTGCCAGCGCGAGGGAGGAGTTTGCAGAACCATACAGGACCGATATAGACCTTATAAATTCTAAAATTACATAACATAGCTGACCTAGACACAGACATTACAGACGCTGATGTGAAAACCATGACTGACATAGACATTACAGACGCTGATATAGAGATAAACATAGTCATAGACTGACTCCCAATATTAACAGTGGCATCTACCACGACTTCCAGAAACTGAACATAGAAAAGCCATACCACCCTGGACGTCCAAGCTGCGCGCCTAGGTTTAAGGATTTTGTGGCTACTCCACCGCAGGACTGAGAAATGTGTCGTGTTGCTCCTCCTCCATCGCACAGCCATAGGAGTCGGAGGCGCTCGTATCAGTGTATGGCGTGTCGTCCCTCTCAGGCTCGCTTGGACCAGCTCTGTTCCTCGCCACCTCACCCGAGGCTTCCAAAGGCTGTAGTCGCTCACTATGAATAGGCGAGGGTGGCCTTGGAGCTGCTGGGTTGTCTGGTTGATCAGCGTGAGCGTGGTCGCAGTTTTCAATGCGAACCGATACATAATACACTGCATTGTCCAGCGTACATGGGAATCTGAAACGGGTTGATGGATGCCCGCTGAACGGACATACCACAGTTCTTCCCCGTTCTCTGCCTCTTCCGCGCCCTGTGTGAGCTTGTGGTGAGGGAATTTCCTCCGAGGACGCTGAGGAATGTGGAAAAGAGGCCTGTGCTCTGGCACCGCTTCTTGAGCCTCCCCGCCTGCAAGCTCCATGTTGCCCTTCACGTGGCATTCTGTAGCTACCACAGCACCAATTCGTAGGTTAACCCAAGTCAAAAGCCGAACCTGTTCCAGTGCTGCACAGGATGAACTTCTCCCGGAAAACTGACCCATCCCGAACCCAGAATGTCCAGTGCGACCCTGGACCACAACTCGAACCAGGACACCAAGAGACTACGACGTCGCACAACTTAGAGCGTTTGGAAGCGGAAGTTTCTCGTTAACAATGCTGTTACAGGTCAATGTGACAAACCAAACTCCAAGCCTCGACACTGAACCACGAATTTCCTGATAAGCCAAGCTCGAAACCAGGGTCATCAGAGCCGAGGGCCGAGGTTTATGCTTGGGCTCACTCACCCTCTGAGCAGATATCCAAGAACTGGACTCGCTTCTCACCAGCGAAACCAGACTAAGCTTCCAGCAACCAGAGCTACGCTCGCCTCTCAATTTACCCCCTCTTGGCATCGAAATGAGCCCTCTATTCCAAATACCTCTGCAACCGGGAAATATCCCGCCACCATTAATGCTGGCCGGATCGAGGGGACGCCTTCTCGAGCCTTCGGCCCACTTGTCCTGAGCTGGCGGCCATTTGTCAATAAATGATGTCGCCTCCTCATTCATTTCCTTACCTATCACCCGCAGCCGGGGGTTGGAGATCCTGAGTTGCCAGAGATAGACAATCTTGTTGAAGTTGAGTATCTGTTGTGTCATTGAGCTTGCCTGAGTAGGGGTGGCTATTCAGATCGACTCCTTGATTGGCCAACCGATCAGCCACCTTATTGGCGGATCTTTTAACATGCTGGAAGGTGATACTATTGGGATTTCTAAGCCTTGCTTCTACTGATTCTAGTCTGCTGAGCAATCTCCAGCTTGTTGCGATTTTTGTTGCAGGTGTACCTGCTTCAATTCTAATGGCTGCATTGATAAGGATCTGGGAGTCTCCCTCTGCTACCAACGGATAGAACCCCTGTTGATCAGCGATGCATAGACCTTTCCACAGACCTTCCAATTCCACAGCATTATTGGTATCATTTCCGATCGAGCCGAAAAAGACGTGCTGGATGTTCCCTTTATCATTTCTGATTACTCCTCCATATACGGCAGGACCTGGATTCCCCTTGGCTGCACCGTCGAAGTTCAATTTAAAAGAAGCTGAAGCTAGGGGAGACCAATGCAAAGGGGAGGAAATATTGTTATGGAGCTGAGTGGGAGCAGAGGGAGAGTAAGCTACTTGAAGTTCCCATGATTTCCATATGGTTAGCTCTTGGGGAGACGATGGCCAATCCGTCTCTTGCCAGATCCTGAGTGCGAGGGTCTCTTGCAGGCTTTGCCTGAGGAGAGTCCAGAGAATGTTTGGAGGGCGTTTTCTGTTGTTAAAGACCCTGTTGTTCCTCTCCTTCCAGAGGGTCCAATAAAGAAAGCCTGGGATGAGTACCCATAGGGCGTTCAGTAATGGACTCTGATATGGCATCTTGGGCCAAGTTCTCAAAAGATTTTCTATGTCTCCTTGGCGATTTCCTGGTCTTTGCGTGCATCGGTCAATTTGATTCCATAGCTGATTTGCTAGAGGGCATGTTTCCATCAGATGTATAATGGTCTCTGAATGCATAGAGCAGTTTGGGCATTGGGATGGCCCAATGAAACCTCTTCGTTGCAGATTATCCCAAGTAAGGATTCTTCTTTTGCTTAAAAGCCACAAAAAGGTGGAAACTTTGGGCCATAATTTGGGGTGCCATATATTGCACCATAGCTGATCTTTGTCGTTGGAATTTTGTGCATACCGCAGATTATATGCTTCTTTTGTGGTGAAAACTCCTTTCGTTGTGTGCCCCCATCTTTATCTGTCCAGCTTGTTTGACTTTTTGATCTTTCTGTGATTTAGTTCTAGTTCAATCTCTTCATAGGTTTCTCCTTGCCAATCCTCCTGCCAGGTACTAGCTGGTTTCCATTTTTGGTAGTCTGTGCCTGCAGGTTGCTGCCAAAACTGGGATATGCCTGCAAGATTGTGGCGTTGCATGTAAGTTTGCTAAAGAGGTTTTTGAAAGAGTGAGGCTAGTGTCGGGAGTTGCTGCTAAGGGTCCTCCCAAAAACGCACTGAGTTCCCTGCATGTACTTCCCAGAAACTATTTTCTTGTATGAAAGTACTGTGAAGTTTTGCTGCGTTCCAGATCATAAAACCTGAGCTGCTTGGATTGAATCTGATCAAGTCCTCCCAGCTGCTGCCAGGCGCATATTTGGCTTGCCAAAGCCTCGCCCATGGTATTTGAGGTTTAAAAAGCCAATTCCACCATACCTTTGCACCCATCGTGCTGTTGCTGTGCAGTGGGTCCCGTAGGCCCAATCCACCATTGGACTTTTGATGGCAGACTGCTGTCAATTTCACTAGTGCCCATTTCCTGTTGAGACCCGATGATCCCCATAAAAAATTCCTTTGCAGGTTGTGAATTCCTTTAAGTACCCATTTCGGAGCAACTAGAATAGAGAATAGATAGAGTGGCATGGTTTGAAGAACGGATTTGATCAGGATGAGACGGCTTGCAATATTGAGAGATCTGAAAGTCCAGGAGGAGAGTTTGGCTTCAAGCTTGTCTAGGAGCGATCTCCACGAAGCATGTTTAAGAGTTGAGAGCATAAGAGGAGCACCCAGATATTTGGAGGGGAGCATAGCAATAGTGAAACCAAGGATGCGAGCTATGTTCCTTTGAGTTGGATTGGGGTATTGAAGAAGAAGAGCTGAGATTTTGAGGCATTTATAGAGGTGCTTGAGGCTTCAGAAAACATCTCAAGCAAGGCTTTGAAGGATTTTGCTTCAGCTGAGGAGGGATGACCAAAAAGCATAGTGTCATCAACAAACTGTTTATGCGATGATGGGGGGAGTCCATGAAGCGCAATACCTTTGATGGTCTTAGAGGAGATTGCATGGTGTATCAATCGGCTGAGACCTTCCGCCATTAAAACAAAGATGAAAGGAGAGAGGGGATCCCCTTGGCGAATGCCGCACGAAGATCTAAAGGGATGAGACAGAGAACCATTGAGAAGGATTGAGAAGCTGGGAGAGGATATGAGGTTCATTATCCAACGAGTCCAAGTGGGGCAGAAACCAAAGGCAAGCAGCATGTGCTGAATATATTCCTAGCTGAGCTTGTCAAAAGCTTTTGATAGGTCAAGCTTCATCATCATGCCTAGCTTTTTAAGGATCTTTAAGGAGTGGATAACCTCATTTGAAAAGATGATACCATCCATGATTTGGCATCCTTCAACATACCCTGTCTGCTCCGGGAGGAAAAGAAGAGGCAAGAGAGGTTTGAGCCGATTTGCCACTACTTTGGAGATGAGTTTGTAAATGACATTGCACAGGGCTATCGGCCTGAATTTATCTGGTGTATGAGCTTCCTCTCCTTTTGGAACTAGCGCTATGAAGGTGGAGTTAAGGGATGGTAGGAGCCAGTGCATGGAGTGGGATTCTTCCACCAGATCCCAAACTTCATTGCTTACCATATCCCAAAATTCATGGAAAAAGTTAGCGGTGAAGCCATCCGGACCAGGAGCCTTACCATCTTTTAGCTGCGCCGTTGCTTCCTCCACCTCTTGCTTTGAGACCGGTTGAAGAAGGTTTTGATTATGTTCAGCAGTGATGAGCTTGGGGATGTGTTGCATGACCTTTTGTATGGGCGGTTCTGCTTCTTGTGTGTTCCTTGAGCGTTTCCTGAAAGTGATCTCTTAATTCTTTTTCCATGTCTTCATGTTTTTCTAGTTTTTCCCCTTGACTGTTGTTGATGAAGGCAATGTTGTCACGCATTCTTCATTGAATTGTTGTTCGGTGGAAGAATTTGGTGTTTTTTCCCCTTCCTTCAGCCATTTTACACGATACTTTTGGCGCCAGAGGATTTCCTCTTACGATCTTCGCGCTTCTAAGGCCATCCATAGGGATTGCTCTTTGTTGGCTAGTTCCTCTATTCTGCCCTCTGTGATGATAGTTTGCTGGAGAACACTCATTTCCTGTTCCAATTTTTGCCTTGATTCTGTGATGTGACCAAAATGGTTCTTATTCCAGGCCTTCAACACTTGCTTGAGATGTCTTAGTTTCTGCTGGAACTTGAACATATTTGCACCTTCCGGAGGATTGAAGGATTTCCAAGATGTTTGGACCACCTCTTTGAAGTTTGGGTGACTGGAGCAGAAGGCTTCATATTGGAAAGGCTTATTGTAGTGTGTTCCGGGCCTGGACCATTGCAGCATAATGGGCTAGTGATCCGACCCCCCTTGAGGCAATATGGAAGCGTGAAAGTCTCCACCTAGATGGATGGCATTATCTGAGAGTAGAAACCGGTCAAGCCGAGAAGCGATATTGTGAACTCCTCTGTGCTTATTCGTCCAGGTATAGGTGCCGTTGGAGGTTTGGATGTCAATGAGGTGGTTGCTTCTGATGAAATCCTTGAATCCATTGTTGTCCTCTTCTAGCTTCATTCGCCCTCCTTTTTTTTCCTCAAGGTGCGTGATTATGTTGAAATCTCCCACGCTTATCCAAAGGGGGTAATGCTTGGAAGTGTTAAAGATTGACAATGTTTCCAGAATGTCTAGCTTGTGTTGTTGATCTTGAGGGAAGTAAGTATTGGTGAGATGCCCATGAATGTCCGTTCCAATGAGATGAAACGTAGCCTGAATGAAATGCCTTGTAGCATTGAAATCTTGCAGCAGTAGGATCTGTGGGTTCCACAATATGGACAGTCCTCCTGATGCTCCCATAGCATCTGTAGAAATAGATTGACTGCCTCTCCAAACTTTGTTGAATATTTTTCCTAATGCAGTGGTGGTGCTCTTTGTTTCTTGTAGAAAGACTACTGCTGGTTTTTCTGATTGTATCATTTTTTTTAATAATCTTTGCTTTGAGGAGCTATTCAGCCCCCTCATATTCCATGAGATGAGCTTCATGAGGAACTATGGGGGTGGGGCTTGTAGAACCGTGTCAGCTTTGGGAACCTCCCAGATTCCATGAGTTGTTCTCCCAATATGATTGTTCGCTGCAAATCTGTTTTGCGCCCTCTCTTCTTCGTTTCCTTTAGGATTTTTTTTCCATCCCAAGGACTGCTTGCCTGGATTCCTAAGCATTTTCTGTGCTGAGCTTTGGTCAATACTCCTTCCAATCTGTCTATTTCCCATGGGGGAATGGAGGTATACGCTTTTTGCTTGCATGCATCTTCCAGTTTGAGAATGTCCAGCCCATCCAAGCTTACATTCTCTATGTCTTCTTCCATGTTGCTGGGAGTGTTCGAGAGGTCTTCCTGGACCCCTTCTTGGAGACTGAGAGCTAGAGCAGCATCGAGATCCATCGCGGAGGGTTGTTGTTCTAAATCTTTCATTGGCATTTTTGACTTCGAAGTAGGAGGGACACTAATCAGCTCCGAAGTGGATGGGTTCAGGGGAGATTTATTGATCGGGACATCTGATGAAGGGGACAAAGAAGCTTGAGAGTCTTTTTGAGGTGGGGGATCAGTGGGGTCCTGCGGGGTGAGGATATGGAATCTATTTGAGGAGTCGGCTGGCTTGAAGTTAGGGGGGGCATCTCTCTGATTTTTAGGGTTGGAGGGAGCTACATTCTGCTTCTTGACATGTCTGCGGCGATGGGGAACTTTGATGAAGCCCTCAGGGTTCTGGGAAGCATCATTGGCATTGGGTTGGATTTGGACATTCAGAGGGCATTCCCTAAACAAATGACCATGCTCATGGCATTTGCGACAACGAAATGGGATTTTTTCATAATCAAGATGTTGATTCCATTCATAGTCATCATGATAGAGGCTTACTGTGCCTGCTAGAGTCTTCTTGAGTTGCATTTGGACACAGATCCTGGCATATGAGGTGAACCTTCTGTTTCTTGTTTCCTCCGCCACCTTGATGAATGTACCAATGCGATTACCGATGTCCTTAAGAGTTTCTTCTCTCCAGTATTCCGTGGGTAAGGAGTACATGCGGATCGAGACAGGAGCATGGCTGAGGTCTTCTGTGTCTGGATTGAATCTGGCTGTCCAATCCCGTAGAAAGAGACCCGCGGAGTTGAAGAAATATGGGCCTCCATCAAATACTCTTATTTTGTCCTCCAGGCAGGTGAATATGGCTGTAAAGAATCCTTTGGGACCTAACAGCAGGGAAACATGACCTCTGGGCTTCCATTTGGAGGCGATCCAGCCATGTAGAGCTTTTTCCGTTGGCCAGAAACCCAAAAATTTTCGGATGAGTGCATGATCTTTCATATATTGTATCTCGCCATTGATTATGTGGCTGGGAAGCTCCACTCTGATTCTTTCTACTGCTTTAGGGATGCATGTGGTCGATTTCGTCCTGGATGGCGTCGCCTTTGGACTCTCTGTGGTTTCTTCCTCCGTGGTTGCATGCTGTACTGGGGCGGCAGGCGATTCAGAGCTTTGACCTTGCTCGATGATTGGATCGCCATGAAACAGGGTTTTCTCTGGTGCGCCTTCAGACCTGAGATGATCGCTCAAAGGAGGGGGGGATTGGGTACTCGCCCCTCCCTTTTGGGAGGACATGATGCTGAGCACAGTCAGGCTCTATCGTTACTGCTAACGGTTCTGATGGGAGTGCCGCTCTGTGGACGGCTTATGGTCAGAACTACAGGGCTGAGCATTGGCTGCAGGTTGCAGAGCTCAGAAAGGGTCGAATCGCCAGAAATTTTCACTAGAAAAAACCACTGTTGGAGTATATTAAAAGCATGCAAGGATGATATTAAATGCTGAGATAATATTATAAATAAGTGTATGTAAATTCTATATATCAGTAGCTGTGGAGGTGATATATTAGTCGTTGTGGAGGTTTTATATTAATCACATGTGAAGCGTCGTATATAACAATTATTGCAGAGCAATGTATCAAGCCTGCAGGAAATAATACTATAGTAGTGCATGAGAAAAGTTATATCCATATGCTATAGTGCGACTATATATAAACAATGCGATGGAGCCATTTAGCAAACAATGCAATGAAAGAGTATATAAAACATGGGGATATGGTTACAATCAATGGATCTAGTGAAGATACCGTGATGAAACTATATGTTAGTACATGCCCAAGGGTATACATCAATGTTGTATGCAACGGATGTGATATCAAAATGAGACTACATAGAGGGTAATATATTTGCAACATTTTTATTTGTGGGAGGATTTCACTACACTAATACCATCACCTCATAGGTTTGCGTAAATCGAATCTCTCCTTCATTGAATAAATGGATGGGAGCAAGAAGCCTCTACTACGATGGACTAATAATTTATACTCGACAAACTAACAAGCCATGTTGAAATTCTTCTTATACTATGTGAAAAGGCTACGATAATGTCAAACGAAAGCATGCGACAATATAATATCATAAGTCAACGATGAGGCCATGTCGTAAATCTTACAATGGTAGTTGTTGGGCTTTCACCAATGACAGAATACTAACCAACTGCACTCCGTAATATGACGTGGAGAACATTACATTAATAGGTGAATTATCAATAATAATGCTCATGGTCAATAGAACAAACATTAGGGTTTTGAATAATCATTTGTGTCTGTATGTAACATCCCATACGTGATCCCATGTAGAACCACTCTAAGTGCTTCTCTTGCCATCTTTCTACGATGATTGACCTCCTCCACCTCCAACACAATTCATCGACCAACGCATTGAATAACTATGCATAAACCCTATTTTTTCACTATCTATCAATGCATTTCAATACCCATATCAGTGATGTAAAGGTTTTGTATTCACGAATAGAATTTGAACAAGAGGGAGAAATGGTGTAAGAATAAGTTTTGAGCAAGCTCACAATCATGACGCAATAAGAGATTTATCAAATCCCATGTTTCCAAGATTTACATATGCATTGACGGAAATACACAATTGTTAAAATCATGTACTCAAACATCTTACATGACAATAGATCTCAAGTTGTAGGTCCTAAATAGAAAAAAAAAATTGCGTAAACAACACCAAAAAACATTTTATTCATAATAAAGGGGAGAATTCTTACTACTATGTTATGATTTATATTTTTTATTAGCTTGAAAGATTTTACTGGGTGCCCTAATAATTGCTTATACATTTATAGATAAAAGATCGTTTCATCATTTCTAAGTTGTGTGGGGTTTAAAGACCTATTCTTACAAATAAGTCAGAAAGAAGAAAAGGAATGTAGCCCCTTTTGTATGTGTTCTTGTTCACAAGAAGGTGAATAGTTTAAGAGTGCCATTGAAAGGGAGGGATGAAAACTCCTTATCACAACTCTTCTTACCAATCGGTGGAAAGACTGAAGTCACAAAGGCTTAACCAAATAATCAACTTCAACATCAGAACAGTGTTGATACTTAAAGGTTGTGGATTCCTTTGAAGCCTTAATCCTAGTTCTATGTATTATTGAATTTAAATGTAGTAAATTGTTAAAATATGTAACATTTTCAGTGTTTCCAAATGGTTCCCTAATTATTGGTTGCATGCATGAATGAAGTTGCTTGAGGATTGCTACAGTATATGAATTCACAAAATATGGCATTAATTCATTTTCTTATAATTGTCCTATTAGAAATATTATTATTAGTAGGAGCATTGCAAAGACCTTGTATATATGGCCCAGGTTCACATATTGTAGTTGTTTCGAGTGGCTCATGAATACTATAAATCCTCAACAAAAAGGATAAATTACCATTTCAAAGTCAAAGATACTAGTATGATTTACCATGATATGAATATCCATGCTCTACCCTCAAATCCAATTTTGTTTTCTCCATTATATGTAATATATTGTGAATGAGAAATACTATAAGTCATGCAAAAGTCACTTGGAAGTGAATAGTTTTATGGGTTGGATAGGCAATGAAAGAATCTAAAAAGTCATGGGAGAGGTGAAAGGTAACCAACCCACTTTCATAAAAGACCCTCATGCCTCATTCATGGGGGATTTTGGCATTTGAATTCTGTAGCATATCTGTAACATTCTAGGCTTTGAGTGCTCTTTCTCTTGGTATTTAATAGGATGGGTGATTGTTAGGCTACGATTTGTGTTTTAGAGATGAAATGAACTTCTCTCATCCCACTATTGGGTTTTGATGAGTTTTTCGCACATGTATTTGAATAAGTAGTAGTATTAATGAGAAGATTTTCAGTTCTTTCATTGATTCTTGTGTGTTTTAATGGCATTCATAATGGCTATCCTATGGTTTTTTTGGTATATGGATGTGTGTTTACATATTGTTTACATGTTAAGGAACTAATTTGTTGCATATGGCTTATATGTCTTCTTAATATCTCTACACTTTATTCCATGCATATGCTGGTAATATATCGTGAACTAATTTGTATTTTACCTCTAGCATCTTCTTTCTTGTATCTCTTAAGGTGATATTAGCTAGCTAGTTTCTCTTAAGGCATATTGTTCTTATTCTTTTGTAATTAGACTGTTGTACTTTGTTTTGCAAGTTTGTTAATCAAACATTCATTTAATCCGCATTCCTTAGGCATCTCACACTTGGTCTCAAACACACATCTCTACATTTGACAACCAAGATAAAACAAACACATGGTGGCAGTCGGGCCCACATACTAGATGGGTCTCCTATCCTAATGAAAGGAGATTTTGGGGTAAACCTGATCCAGGTGGATATTGGTGGCCACCTGCCAAGTCCACCTGGACCCCCACCTCAACATTTTCAGTTTCCTTAATTATAGCGCAGTTTACTATTTTTAACAGTTTTTTGGGTCCTGAACTTCCGGAGCCGTTTTGAGGCCCTAAACGACATTTTTTGGGGAATCTTGCTTTGTGATTTTTTGGATAAAAACTCGTCTTTCCCGTCGTAGTCCTCGGAGAGATCTTTCCAACGGGCTATCATGCGTGTAAAACGGAGATCGTATGCCAAAGTTACGACCCCGGGAAGTTGATGT
>APFE031382091.1:245888-269314 GCA_000404065.3 Pinus taeda | reverse complement strand
GTAAAACGGAGATCGTATGCCAAAGTTACGACCCCGGGAAGTTGATGTACCAAATTACCCAAACGGGGGTACCAATTTACCCAAACAGGGCCCATAGTTTGGCGTTTCATCTTCTAGGGTAAGGTTTTGGAATGTAAAGGGTTTTCCATTGTTTCTCAACAATAAATAGGCCTTCGAGCCTCATTGTAAGACAGTTCTGAGGCATGTAGCCACACATCTCTTCTCAGAGATAAGCTATCATAGCCATAGCTGGTTTATTTCTATTTCCGGTTGTAAGCATATTTCAGTATTTTCCATTAATGAAATGAAGTATTATTTCCGCTGCATCTTTGTGTATATGGTTATCTCTGTATTTTATTGCGTTCCTGTTTAAATCCGGATCAGTGAGCGAATCATTTAAAAAAATGGAAATTGGTGAATCTTTCTTTTGGAAAAAACATGGAAAATCAGCCCACCTACGAATATTAGCCCCTAAAATTTTCCCTCGTTTCATTTGAAACAAATGACATTTGCAGAAAATTAGGCTTAAAACTTGGAGCATAACAGCTGTAATCGTAAACACCGTGGAGGAGAAATAGGAGTAAGCCTTTAATTTTATTTGAAATATTGTAATTGCGGAAGAGGGATATGGTGGAGTTATATCACAATCGTCTATAGGAGCGGAGACAAAGGAACGAGCTTAAGTGGAAAGCAGCGTAAGGCCTGTGGCTGTTTAATTAAATCATAATCGCATTAACATATAGAAGCGTAATAATCGCAATTGCAATCAAATCATAATCGCTTTTAGACCAGGGGTATAACTCATAATAATTGCAATTGCACTTATGTCTTGATTGGAATCGCAATACACAAAGATATCACAATCACAATACTCGAGAATATCGCAATTGTAGTTATGGAGTGGCAGACTATAAGAAGTGGCCGAAAGACTTGAGATTTGTGATATGCGGGATGACGTGATGTTGACATCACTATGACGTGGTAGATCCATGGGGAAAGATGACATGGCGGATGACATGGTAGATGATATGGAAGTGGAAAGGGTCTTATCGCAAATCGCAATCACATTTGGCAAGAGCCTTTGGAATAGGCGGCATGGCTAATAAAACTATGATAGCATCGAATGCGAGATTTTTATGAATCACAGTTGAGCATCTCGTCGAGTCTAGGCCATATCGCAAATCACAATCACAATCGGCATGAGGCAGGAGGCATGACCCTTTGGTAACTACGATAGCCACGGGCGTGGGGGATTTATGGATTGGCATGTATAATCTTGTCGGGTCCGGGGTATATCGCATATTGCAATCGGTGGTGAGGAGTGGGGTAAAGACTTAATTTCTGTGGTTATTGTGATCTATGAGCACGAGGATTTATGAACTAGATTAAATTTCCCGTCGGGTCTAGGCTTAAAATCGCATATCATATTTGGGAAGGGGTCGTGGGTATTACCATGGAATTTTTTTTTTATTATGTTGATTTGCGATATGGGGGTTATGGTGGAGTTATAAAGAAACAACTCTAATTACTATGTTTTTTAAAATTAAATAACCCATGTTTTAATACTTAAGGCTTTTAAAGCTTAAGTGTGATCTTAGTTTCAGGGGCTATTTAAAATTTGTTTTTTAATAATCAAGGTTTAGTACTTGGGTTTTAATTAAAAAGCCTAAGTATTAAAATTTGGTTATGCGATTATTTTAATAGTTTTTTTATGTTTTAAAATTTATTAAGGGTACCCATTTTAATAAAAATAAATTTCAGAGGAAATTTATAAAATAGAAAAATGGGGGTTTTTGAATAGCACAACACACTGTTGATTTTTGGTCATGGCATTAGGGGTGTTTGAGCATAAGGGTTTAGGACCAACAAATGGAGATATAACATATTATCTTAAGTAAGATTTGAAATATTGTATGTGAAGGTAGGAATGTAAATGAAATAAGATTATTCATATAGTTTATAATAAAATTACAACAGGGGCATTTTAAGATGGGATTCAACAATATACAAGAAAAATTATAAACCCAACTTGAATAGATGGTGTCAACAGGGATTTGGTTTCCAAAGATATATGTCTTGATTTGAGCTTGGTAAAATTCCATGACATGGATATGGAGTCACAAGATTCCAAGTGAGATGTATTTTCCTAAAGAGCCACTACTTATTCACCATAAGTAACAAATATTTAGTAGCAACGAGAATAAGGTATCATTGCCCAATGGAGTTACTGATTAAAGTTATAATCAACTACAAATATTCAATAATGTAATATGTTGGATATCATCATTTACTAGGTTAAAGCCCCAAAAACAAATGAATAATAGAGTCGTTAATATATTTGTTGCTATATATGAAGGGAAATTCTCTATTAGGTAATGTTGCGATTTCCTATGTCAATGTTGCTTAAAATTTATTTATTCTATAAGATGATATCTCTCCTTGAAAACAATTATAGTTTAATGCCACTATTTCCAAAAATATATCAATGTGTTCCATGAAGATATCTCCCCTCATCATCAATTCCATTTCCCATGTTACCGCTTAGATTGTTCCCCTTTGCTCTCAATAAGGGTCTTGGTCTCATGGCATAGTGTAAAGGAGAACCTTCTTGTGCCACTTTACGCCTATGATCTAACACTCAAGCTAAACAAGGGGTATCCATATTTGTGCAAAAATTATTTGAACTAACCTACACTAGAGCATTTTTTTTATGAAGCTATTGTTGAATATACTTTGGGGATAGGATGGTGCATTGTGTTTCATCTACAATTTTTTTTAAAGAAAATAACAAGATGTTGAATTATGGTTTAGGGTTGACCAAAAAGATAAATAATAGGGGGATTCAACATGTTTTAGCATTGGAATTATTTTCATATCCATGACCATCTTATTCTAGCTCTAATTGACACATAACTAAAACAAAATGAACAAATGTTAGCTTCAAAGGAGGTTGAACTACTTTCCTAAAACATATTCATTAGATAGAAAATGTGCAAAGAAAACATATAACCATTGGAGTATTCAGTTTCATGTGAGATAGAACATAAAAAGGAAACCAACATAATTTACTTGATATATATTACTTCACTAGTATTAATGCGCTTCAATATTAATTATAAAACAAACCTAGTAGTTTATTTATAAAATAATATCTCTATCGTTGGGGACTGTAAAATCTCGATTCTAAAACCACCATTCATTCATACAATAAGTGCACTTGGATTTGGGAAAATAAGAGATTATTAAATCATTGTCTCGGGCCTTCTTACATCCCTTTAAAATGTATATTGCTCAAATTATGCTTATAGAGAGAGAGAGAATGAAAGAAGAGAAGTAGAAGAAGAAAAATGTTACTTATTGTAGAAAAAATAGTGATATTGCAGGAAGATCCTTAGTTTCTAATGGCATATTTCCTCTATTTTTTCCTCTTCTCTATTGATTTTAACCTTTGATGAACTTGCTATGTAAAAATGAGAAAAATATCTCTGTCATAGATTGCTAGGAGAAAAATAAGACCAGAGTTAGGTTAGGAATCTAGGTCATATATCTTGGTTTAGTGAGTAAATATTGACTCTTCATAATGGTTTGAACTTTCCCATCCTCTAATGAGCATACCCCTATGATGCAATCTCCATCATAAATCTAGTCTTAAGAGGGATAATAAGGATTTTGTTTTGGCATTCCACTCTAATCAAGTCCCTAGAATGTTTTCCCGTTGTGATAGAATGTGGATCACTGATCTATATGGGTAGAAAAAATACATTATTTACTACATATCAAAACTTTCTAGTTCCTAATGAGCCTTATCCCGATGCCTTGCTAGCTATAGATTTGTTGGGTGGGGTGATTCTTAGCCATTCATGTTTTTTTTATAACTCTTGGACCTCCACCAAACTTAAATTCCTACAAGGCCCTATAAAACATTGCTTTGTTTGTTGCGCTCAATGCAAGTTGTTAACCACCCCTACTCTTCCCTACCTTACCACAAACAAATTTGATCTATATGGAAGAGAATGGGATATCTAACCATGAGAAAACTAGTAGATAATAATTGTCTTTATTAATTACTAATTCATTGTCTTTCCTAATGTCTTCTTACCATTTGTTCTTGATTATGATAGATGGAACTACATAAATTTTCTAGAGAAAGTGTCTTAAACACCTAGAAAAGCCACCATAGTATCAAAAATTGGTTCATAAGAAAACTGTTATGGTTATAAAAACTACTCTTCAACTTCACAATTCACATGCTCACATCACATGTTACAACAATTTTGAATCATGGAGGCTGACCCCTTGATAAGCACTAGCATGTTCATCCTTCACATTCAATTTGATCCATCGATCATCAACTCAACATCACAATTCATTATTCTTCTAATTGACTTAGGACATTCGACCTCTGATTGATGTTTGATTCAGCCTTTCACCTTTGTTTTGTTGTCATTCTTCATCATAATATTAAAGTGAACTTTTGTACCTTTGTATTTAACCATTCTTCCTTATAGCTTAGAATCACATGCATGATCTATTCCTGTCCATTACATATTCCATCTTAGCATTCCTTATATTATAGGGCTATAATAGAGTTGAAAACATGGATTCACCCAAGGTTGGCCCCACTAGCGAAAATTATGCTTCATGTAGTGGTATTTTTACATGACAACATATATTATTTTTGTAAACATCACTACCTACTTAGTATGCCATGTTATTTTTGAATTACCAATGTTAAACCCTGCTTTCCAAGTGTAACAATGAAATATGCTTGAATTTTCATTAAGAAGTGTGAAAGGTAAGTGGGGAAAAACCTATGATATATAGCAGAGGTAAAGTTGTAAGATTGCAATAATGCTAAGGTGGAGTGAAATTATAGGTGGCTTTGTACCTCATCATTTTACATTGGAAAATGATGCAAGGGTGTGGAGAGGAAATGAAAATAGGAGAAGGGATGTGAAGGTAATGAATACGGGGGGAAGACGAGGATCAATATGGAGGAATGAGAAATGTGAAATTTGATAAGTTATAAGGCTAATTTTGAGTTGTGAGACTTTTTAGGCAACAACACTTTCATTTAACCTACGTCAAAACATTAACAACATCAAAATATTAAAGAAAAATAAACTACTTGAGCCAAAATCCCAAAGAATGATCACAAATCTCAATAATCATAAGAAACTCCAAAAAACGGTGTGAACAACACTCAAAGAACTTATTTTGCACAAGAGTAAAATGGATAACTTCAACTAAATCCCCAAAAAATCACATATCAACAAGTGCACACAACTCCAAAGGAATAGTGTAAACAACATAGATAATTTATTCTTTCACAAGAATAGATATAATATTAACATTGAATGTGCTCAAATTTACTTTCTATAGCCTACTATAAGTGAGATGTGTAATTCCTTATGTACTCCACATAGAGTTGACATATGATATTTTAAAAAATATTAATAACAAACATCTCAAATATTAATAATATGATATACTCTCTCTCTCTCTCTCTCTCTCTCTCTCTCTCTCTAGTTGAAAGTAAATACTCTCTCTCTCTCTCTCTCCCTCTCCAGTTGAAAGTAAATAATTTTGTAGGGCTAAAACGTTTAATGGTGTGAAATGTAGTATAAGAGAGATATTTTATTTTATCAATGTTCAACATGAAATTGACATGTGGCGCATGAAAACATGCACAATAATCACATTGATTTTTAACAATAAGATATTTACTCTCTCTCCATTATATATATATATATAGATTAAATATCAAAGGTCCACATCTATATACTCCTAGAAGCATTATTATCAGCCAATCTAGCCAAATTGCCTAAAAAGTATTTTCTAGCAAAAAGATCGAATTATTTAAAAAATAAAAAATAAAACTATATATCATATTATCTATGCAATAACCACTATCTCAAAAGATATATATATATATAATATCATAAGGTCCACATCTATATACTCCTAGAAGCATTATTATCAGCCAATCTAGCCAAATTGCCTAAAAAGTATTTTCTAGCAAAAAGATCGAATTATTTAAAAAATAAAAAATAAAACTATATATCATATTATCTATGCAATAACCACTATCTCAAAAGATATAATGTTCTACCCATTAACCACTGTCTCAAAAGATATAATGTTCTCCTCATATATAGGGGCCAAACCACTATCTTAAATTTTGGTATTTACCCCACCATTTATATAATTTCATCCCCATTTTTGTTAAAAAATGGAAAGATAAATTGGAATGAAACTTACAAACTGAAACTAGCAGTTCACAGGTGAGCAAGCTACACCTTGAGATTGCCCCAGTAGTATTGTTGTCTCGTTAATCATTGAATAAGAAATATATAAGTTTACATTCAATTTAGGGAGATCAAAACTATCTCCTAGAAAATAAGAACTAACTCTAATCTAGGACACACACACAATCGTGAAAAAAAATTTCTCCATTATTTTCAAGTCTCCCCCTTAATGGAGAAACAATTCACTTGCACACCTAACATTTCCCTAAACAATTCAAATTTAATATTCCCAAGAGGATTGGTGAAGATATGAGTTGCATTTTTACAAGTGTTACAATATTCAATAAAAATCTCTTTGGAGTGAACCTTTTCTCTAACAAAATGAAATTGAGTATCGATATGTTTTGTGCTTTTATGAAAAACAGGATTATTTTCCAGCTTGATTGAACTTTAGTTGTCGCATTTAATCATTGTAGCATCCTTTTGTTCTTCTCCTGTATCATAAAGAGGTCTTCTCAACCGAATTGCTTCATAAGTGGTTGCACATACGACATGATACTTTGCTTCTGCTAATGATAAAGATACAATACTCTGCTTTTTACTTCTCCAAGAAATGACCCCGGACCCAACATTGAAAACATACCTAGTTAGATCTTTTATTGTCCAGATCTCCAACCCAATCTGAATTTGAATAGCCTGTCAATTTAAAATCAAAAGAATCAATATATTTAATGCCAAAATGTATGGTTCCTTGAAGATACCTTAAGACACCTTTTGCTGCCACCTAATGATTTTAAAGAGGTTTTGTCATGAACTGACTCAACACATTGTCTGAATATGCTAAGTCAAGTCTGGTTGTAGTCAAATAAATCAAACTTCCAACCAGTTGTCTGTATAATGTAGCATCCACCTTTTCAGAACCATCGTCACTTTGAAATTTAACATTCTATTATATAGGTACTGAAGAAATTTTACACTAATCCATTCTGATTTTCTTCAACAATTCCCTAACATACTTTCCTTGAGTAACAAAATTATGGCCAGAATCCCTCCAAACTTCAAGACCCAAACAATAACGCAGTTCTCCAAGGTCTTTGATTTCAAATACATGTGACATCTGCACTTTAATTTCTTCAACCAATTCATTAGAATTTCCAGTAACAATTAAATCATCAACATATAAGGAAATCAACACAATATGGCCCTTTGAATCAAATCTGGTATATAGATTTGGATCAATTTTACTTCTCTTATAACCATGTTGTAAGAAGAATGAGTCTATTTTCTCATACCAATATCTGGGAGCCTGTTTCAATCCATATAATGCCTTCTTTACTTTACAGACCAAGTGTTCCTACCTTTTTTTAATGAACCCTTCAGGTTGTGTTAAATATACCTCTTCCTTCAAATCTCCATTTAGAAAAGTAGATTTCACATCTAGCTGGTGTAGACTCCAATGGTACTTTGTATCTAAAGCTATTAACATCCTAATAGTATTTAACTTAGCTGCAGGAGAAAAAGTCTCATCATAATCAATCCATTCTTTCTGTGAATACCATTTGGCCACCAACCTAGCTTTATATTTGTCTACACTACCATCTGCTTTGAACTTAGGTTTATATAGCCATTTACAACCTATGGGCTCTTTTCCTTTTGGCAGTTCAACTAATTCCCAAGTTTTATTTTTAATTATGGACTCATACTCTTCTTTCATAGTTGACCTCCATTCATCATATTGATTTGCTTCATTATAATTCATGGGCTCAACAACATTTAAAATACTAGTCATAAGAGCATAAACTTTGCACCTTGCAGGTAAGTGAGTTTGCCTACCTGATATCCTTGGTAGCAGACTTGCCTCAATTTTGTCCTATGTGATTTCTTGCTCTCCTCTAAGTGGAGTTCAACTTCTGAATGTATCCAAATTGCTAGGTTCATCTTTTTGATGTCGTTGTTGCTGTTGTAAATGACTGTCTTTGGCTTCATCATTGTTGTCATTAGTGAGCAAAGGCATGTGCCACTCCTCATAACTTTTGTCCTTATTCCCTTCATCAACCTGTTCATGGAAGATAACATCTCTACTCGCAAATACCTTGTGAGTATATGTATTAAACATCTTATATGCTTTGAAAGCAGAACAATACCCTACAAATATGCATTGTATAGCTTTAATATCCAATTTCTACCTATCTTCCTTAGGAATGTGTGCAAAAGCTCTAGATCCAAATACTCTTAAGTGATGGACTATAGGTTTAAAACCATATAAAGCCTCAAATGGAGTCTTGTGATCAAGACACCTAGTTGGACTTCTGTTCTTTAAGTGAATTGCAATACTAATAGCTTCTACCCAAAAGCCATTGGATAGGTTCTTACATTTCATCATGTTGCGTGAACACTCCACCAGAGTTATGTCCTTTCTTTCTGCAACCGCATTATGCTGTGGAGTGTGGGGTACTATAAACTGTTGCACTACACCTTGATATCTACAATATTTGATGAAGTTTCCAAGCCTGTATTCTCCCCCTTTATTTGAGCGGAGAATTGTAATGACTTTCCCTGTCTTCTTTTCAACCATATTTCTAAATTCTTTAAAATACTCAAAAGCATCACTTTTCCTTCTAAGAAAGTATACCTAGGTATATATTGTGTAGTCATTAATAAATAGCAAAACATAATAAGCTCCACCTAAGGACCTTGTCTCCATGGGTCCACATATACCAATACGCTGAAATTCGAGTATATCTTTCTTTCTCCTATGTAAGCTAGAGGGAAATTCATCCTTGTGCATTTTTCCAAGTGCACAACCTTCACAATCAATATGTTCATTCTTTGAAACAAGAAGTCCATCAACCATACCTTGATTCTATAGTAGCAATAAGTCATGAAGATTGATGTGACCAAACCTTTGATGCCAAAGATTATTTGTTGTCATAGTTGTTGAAGTTAAATCTTGATGTGGCATGCTTGTAACGTTCAACTTATATAGGCCTCCAAATTGCACTCTCGATGCGACCAGATTCTGATGATCCAACAAATCCTTTATAACATAGTAAGTTTTGAAAAAATCTACATTTAAATTTTGATCTGCAATCATGGAGACAGATATCATATTCTTTTTAATACCAGGTATATACATGACATTCTGGATGCGCTCGATATTACCATTAGGCAATATCACAGGAATATCTCCATACCCTTTAATTTGATATGCTCTTTCATCTCCAAGGTAGATGTTAGCACCATTGTTGGTCTCCTTAAAATTTTCATACCAGTGTTTATTACCTGTCATTTGAGTGGATGCTCCAGAATTCACAAACCAAGTTTTAGCCTCATCGTTCTTAACAGAACAAGAAGCATCAGACACAAATAATTTAAGATCACGATTTTCATCTTTGTCAGTAAAATGACATGTATGTCTCTTGTGTCTATGTCTGTTTTCATCAGTATTATTTTTATAACAATCTCTAGCCATATGACCAGTCCTACAATAATAAAAACACTTAATTCCCAAATCATTTCTAGCAAATGACATACATTGAAATGGATTTTTCTAAGATGGACCACAACTTTTCTTTCCTCCTCCTGGTTTTCCTTTGAAGAAATTTTTGTTTGCTATGAACACCAGATCTACATTCTGAGGCTTCAGATTCATATGCCTCTCTTCTTCCTGCATCAAAATCCCTGTCAACTCTTCAAAGGTGGGAACTTTCTCCCTCGCCGCAAGCCCTGTATTCAACATCTATTAATCCTCTATCATACCATTTAAGGTAATCGTGGTGATATCAATGTTGGTTTCTCCCCTTTGTCACCCAACTTGTCTCTCAGTTCTTTGATCTGTGAGATGAATGCAACAACGGATTCATTATCCTCCATTTTGATGGAGATAACTTTACTCTTCAGAAACAAAAGATGATTTGTATTTTTGGTTTCATACAAATCCTTAAGTGTCACCCAAATGTCATTAGCAATTTTGCATTCTCGGATATGAGGGATTATGTTGTCTATTTTCCCTCTTTTCCCAATATTGAATTGATGCAGCTGTGGCACCATCGACTGCAGTGGACTTTACTTCACCTCCACTTGCAATTGTCCACACACTCAAACCATCGAGCTTATTGCGCTCATTAAGGTACGTCTTTGCAACGTGGTTATTCATTCTGAAAAAACAGTCGTTCTATGGAGCCACCTCTAGATCCTCCAACAATCGATCTATGGATCTAACTCCATATCCTCCAACAATCAATCTACAGATCTAACTCCAGATCCTGCAACAGTCGATCTACAGATCGAACTCCAAATCCTCCAATAGCTCCAAATCTGGGTGCTATGGATACAACTCCAGACAGATGGCCTTCAAAAAAACGCTCGACAAGACCACCAACACATGCACTTCTGATCTCGGGCCACCTCTAATAGGCAAAAACAACAACGCCCTTTCACCTTACTATTGGTTGCGCTCACGAAAATTGTCATACGTTTTCCGCATTAGTGCGGAAAGAGCACTGAAAATCAGCATTGATCAACACTCTTTCCTAGTGCACCGCCAACGCTGATCAACACGACTTATCCTTGTCGGGGTCGCACTAATTAGGCTTTTCACAATAAATCAATGCTCTCTCAAAAAACAATTGAACCAACCACCAAGGCTCGTAGCCACCAAGGTTCACTCACTCTCCAATCTCAGCCACAAGGGCTCTTAGCCACCAAGGCTCACCATAGACCAAAATCAACCATCAAGGCTCTCAATCTAGCCACCGAGGCTCAACTCAGCCACCAAGGCTCACGAGCTCTCATAACATGTTAAAAAATGGAAAGATAAATTAGAATAAAACTTACAAACTGAAACTATCAACTCACAGGTGAGCAAGCTACACTTGGAGATTCCCCTGCAGTCTCGTTGTCTCATTAATCATTAAATCAGAAATATATAAGTTTACATTCAATTGAAAGAGATCAAAACTATCTCCAAAAAAAAGAACTAACTCTAATCTAAGACACACAACCGTGAAACAAACTTTCTCTATTATTTTCAACTATTTTAAATTAAAAAAATACAAATACCACTGATAACTTATCATATATAAAAAGAAAGATAAAGTATCAAGTTCATTGAGTGTCGAGCATCGTGAAGAATTTCTACTTGCTCACCTTTCATTATTATTGTGATTTTCGATGAGACTAAATAAAACGATCTAAATAAGGTTTTCTCTTGGAATTTATAGAAAGCAAAATACAAGCATAGAATCAAATAACACTAAGGAAATGAGCGCCCATAGAATATAAAAATGAACAAACGCCCATCATTTTGCTTGTTCAAACACACGTAGTTGTATTGTGGTTACCATCACTACTAGTTTTCATTTTGTACACATTGTGGTTTAACATTTATATAATCATCATGGTTTATAAAAACATATTTAAGAGTTTTATTATACAATACGATATGGGGAATATGTCTGCCATAAATACATAGATAGATACAAGATATTTGTTAGGAATGAATAAGTGAATCTAATATTAACTTAAATACATTTTTACGGGAATTAATTTAAATATATTTTTATAACATTTATATAATCATCATGGTTTATAAAAACATATTTAAGAGTTTTATTATACAATATGATATGGGGAATGTGTATGCCATAAATACATAGATAGATACAAGATATTTGTTAGGAATGAATAAGTGAATCTAATACTAATTTAAATACATTTTTACGGGAATTAATTTAAATACACTTTTATAAGAATTAATAAATATGATATGGGGAATATGTATACTATAAATGCATAGATAGATATAAGATATTTGTTAGATATGGGGAATATGTATACTATAAATGCATAGATAGATATAAGATATTTGTTAGGAATGAATAAGTGAATCTAATACTAACTTAAATACATTTTTACAAGAATTAACTTAAATACATTTTTATACGAATTAATAAATACGATGTGGGGAATATGTATGCTATAAATACATAGATAGATACAAGATATTTGTTAGGAATGAATAAGTGAATCTAATACTAACTTAAGTACATTTTTACGAGAATTAACTTAAATACACTTTTATAAGAATTGAGGGAACCTATTTTGTGAGATTATTTTTTTATAGCGTGAAATTAAAAAAAAAAATGTTGATATCTTGATGAATTTGATTTTACTTTAAATTTTATAAATTTGAGATGATACTCAAGTTAAATTGATCTATAGAATCAATTTTTATTAACATTATTATTATTTTGTTAAGGGTGTCTAATTATCTAAACTTGTAGCAAAGGTTGAGGTTCCAAAAGCTAAAATTTAATAATATAAGATGTTATAATTTTAACTAAACTATCATATACCCAATGTCCTTAGTTGATTCATAATTTGGAAAATCAACTAGGGGCATCATTCTACCATGCATAAAATTTTGATAATGCTTGAAATTTCTATTAGATTGCTTATCATATTGATGGCAAAAAGAGAGTATTTTTGCTACAATATTAGCTTGCTATATTGAGCATTACCCATGTTATGCTCTAGCCCATGTTGGCCTATAGAATGCGCCTATTTGCATATTGTTGTCATGTGGCTCTTTCTCTCACACACAACTCCCAAGTTAATGTAACACAATATCAAACGATATATATTAAACTTGTGAGTTAGTGTAACATCATGTGTCAAGTCATCTTTTCATTTTCTTTTTTGGTTTCAAAATAAGAAAAATGATTACCAAGATTATAGGGATATGACTATCTTTCACTTTCATCTTCATTTATTATAATAATAATAATAATAATAATTAACTTAAGGCTATAATTTAGCTACAAGTGAAATTAATATATGACATTCCTTGAGTTGATCATTTGATATTGGCATAAGTTAATTAGTTGACAAACTCATTTTTTATTTTTTTTTTAAATTCTTCCTTAAATTTTGTTGGACACCTAATCCTCTAAGGGTTATGGTGTGAAAGATAAACAATCGAAGGGAGTCCAAGAGACCTTGGAATATGGAATCCAATGGTCACTCCCATCTATTATGAATGTGTATCATTGTAATAGTAAATTTAATTCACGCTTTACCTTATTTGGTTGTCCACATTCCATGTGCATCTGACATGGTATCAGAACTGCAGAAGAATTTTGGCCCTGCTCCAACTTGAGCCACTGGTTTTTGTGGCCTTTGTCAGTCCTACAACTCTGTCATACTCCTGAGGCTTGAACCCGCCTTCCATACACTGTCATATGCATTTTTGGCCCATATTCCATGCATACCTCAACTGTGCCTCCGATCTCCATACTTTTGTGCCTCCAACTTCCATATCCCCTGCATACGTTGTGTTGAATGACGTGTTGAATGCATTGAATGCTGACGACTCCTCTCCTCCGAATAGTTGGCCCTCTGTCAATGGTTGAGAGCAACGGAGCATCCTCCCCATACTGCTCCACTCTATGTCGCTCGATGGTATCAGTTCTTCACCTCACTGAATCGTTGGAATCACTGCTCTGAGGACACTGCCAACAACTCCACTCACAGTGATGGTATTCCAATGATTGATTACTTGATTTGAAGAAGAGGTAAGATATGCCGAGAAAGCTTTGAAGGGGTTCAAATCGATCATACCCGTAGGCTGGGTTGCAGTGAGAGATACATTGTTAGAGATGATATTCCATGAGAGAGGCGATGGGCTTGAGACCTCTCCAGTTCAACACAAGAGCTAGCATCATTGGTCATGCTGCTTGTGCATTAAATATTTTTGAAGACCATCATCAGACCTTGGGAAGAGCTTGTCCATAAAAAGCACAAAACTAGACTTGGATATGACAAGGATGTGTCCTTTCATATTCCATATTACTCAAAACCCATCAAATTTCAGAGTGATGGATTTTTTCATGACAGTTCACCTTCAGCTCTTTCAGATTCTGCTCCTCTTCCACAGCAATAACAACAGATTATGAAATGCCAACACTGTGACCAAGTTGGCCATATGAAAGATCACTATTTTGATCTTCATCCATGTAAGCATTGTCATAAAACCAACCATTCTTCAAATAGATGCTTCAAAAACAAGCTTCCTGCAAGAACAAAAATTCATCTTGGATGGATCGCTTCTTGGAAATGTGCATCAACAATGAAGAAGATATTTCAGTCATATGTCAGAACTTGTTCTAGAGTATTGAACAATCTTGCAGTTGAGTTTTCTCCATCATCTCACCTTGTATCTGATAGGGGGGAAGTGATGGTCATCTACAAACTTCAAAGCCACATCAAGTGAGCCTGATCCACAACCTGCCATGCCAAATTCAGAGTTGTAGCCAGAGACAAAGATGACCTTGAGCATGCCACCAGTTGATGATCAACCTTAAACCATCTATGCGGGGTTGAGACATCTCTTCAAAGAAATGGCGACACTTCCTCTAGCAAAAGACATCAACTTCTTACCAGTTTTGGAAGAGTTCCAGGAATTGCATTAAGCATTCTAGAGTTATTGGTCATCCTTAAACCATAATAGGTTGAGACCTCCCTTTTCAGGTTGTTCTCCCATTTTATGTGGGGTGAGATCTCCCTTTCAAGGTTGAAGGTTTCCCTCTTCAAAGCATGAGGAGCACTTCCTCTAGTAGAAGACTTCAGCTTCATGCCAGATTTGGAAGAGTTCCGGGCACTGCATTAAGTGTTCTAGTGTTGGTGTTCATCCTTAAACCACCCCCTTATACCAAAATTTCAATGAGAACGTTTAGCCTAGTGATGGCATGCATTTTTTCACATTTTGTATTACAACTCTCTTCTTGGATCATACATACATCTTCGGATTAAGGGAGGAATGTTGGACACCTAATCCTCTAAGGATTATGGTGTGGAAGATAAACAATCAAAGGGAGTCCAAGAGACCTTGGAATATGGAATCCAATGGTCACTCGTATGTATTATAAATGTGTATCATTGTTAATAGTAAATGTTATTCACCCTTTACCTTATTTGGGTTTCCACATTCCATGTGCATATGATAAATTTGTTAGGAATTTTGTTAAAATTTATAAGTTTATGATGGGAACTTTGTTCTTAAAAGTTTTGACCTCTTTTAAATGATCCAAATTTATTGAGAATTTGAATAAATGAATAGATCAAAGCATACATTTACCTTTCCTAAGATAAGTAAACCTACTAAATATATTGAACTAGTCCACTTATCAGCTCATATTTTTTTATATTAAAATTACATATATCTAACATCATCAACATCCATATTAACTATATTTATCTAAAATTAAGAAAAATGAAATATGAAAAAATGTAAAAAAATCTTGCCCAAAATCTAATATATCCAAAATTGGAAAAGAATAAAAACATTTAAACTACCCCCTGATAGGGGTGGTCCCCAAGGACAACCAAAGGACAAGGGGATTTACCCCCCACCACGCGGAAAGTTAAATGCAGGTGGAGGGCAGTAGAGTGGTCCTGGGATTTGGCCCATTGAAGTCTTTGGAAAGGCGAAGGGGTAAAATGTTTGGAAATCTGGTAGTGACAGTAGCATTTGTAGGTTCGACGATGAGTAGCGGGAGAGCTAAAAACAGATTTGAATTCGTGGAGTCTCCTTGGAACCATCATCTGATTCTTTAGGGAAGAGGAGGTTCTGTGCATAGGCAAATTTGTTTTGACGTCTTTCAATGAGACCAACAATGGATTTTTCCTCACAACTTGGGACCCCGATTTGGTAATCACCCTGTGTCAAATTGAATTGGTCGTCTGGTGGCCATGTATCATGTCTCTATGGCATAGGTGGTTGTGGACGCTCAAGATGAAAGGTGGAAGACGGTCTACCAGACTGTCATGGAAGTTTTTATGGCTGATAATGACCAAATATATCTTTTTGTGTAGCAATCCAAGTGGGCTTCTCTGACCCACTATCGTTTCCTCTCCTTTCCTCATTTGTCTTTGGAAAAGTGGGTGCTCAGGTCATTGTATATTGGTGGGCATGGGAAAACACAATAGGGACGCAATGTTATTTTCTCCAATATCATGGATGGGAAAACCTAATATCATCTTGAGGATTTATGGTGGTGGTCATGGTTGGCCCCTGCGTGTAATCTTTGCACTAGCACGAGGTTGGTTGTTGGGCACTAGTAGGATGCTTCACCTCTGAGGGCGTCCACGCAGAGGCGGCGACAACCCTAGGAGGAAAAATCAGGATGAGGAGGGTAAATTGGTGGCACTGAGTGGGGGGACTCTTTGGGCAATGTCGACTTGTCGACTCCGTTCGACTTAATTGAGGCCCAACTCCGCCTCTTGCAACATTATGTAGACCAACTCTCTCAAGTGCACCATCTAGAACTTTCAAAACATGTTAGCTTCTTCATATACATCCCTAAGTTGAAACCAACAGAACCTCCAGGCTTGTATGGATGACTTCGAGACTCACATGGCGCACATGGAATCCCACATCCATGATGCGTTCCACAGGCTACCGGCTCAAGAGAATGAGGTAAGTCTTCCCATTGCAGAAAATGCACTAGAATGAAAGTAGGCTTTGTCAAGTTTTTTGGAAAATTGTGTGCCTGGTGGGTAGTGAACCATAAGAAATCCAAATTTTTAAAGTTGTTGTCGTCTTTATTTTGTATGTATCTAAAGGCCAACAAATCCGATCAGAGTGAGGCCATTTTTACTCATTTGGAAAACTTCTCATGATGTAATCCTTCTCTGAATTAATAGAAAACATTAACTTAAAAAAACCACATTTAAACTACATAAACATTTAAAATGATAATATAAATTGAAAATTTACAAAATTTGATGTGGAAAGAAAATAAACAATCATATCAAATTCTTGTATGTAGGTTCTAGTAGTTAGTTATTATGATGCTTGAATTTTATCGAAATCATTCTGAATGATATTTAGAAGTTCAAAACGGAAATATTTATAAATATTTGTAAATAATTTAATTTTCAATTAAGTCATTAAAATGACAAAAAAAGGTTAAATTTTCAAATAGACATTACATAACAATTATTGTTTCGAAAATGTCAACTTAAAATGTAAAAAGTTTTAAAATCTCATATATAATTCATCTTCATCAAATTTAATTAGCCTAATGACTAAGTAAAAAAATCTAAAACATCGATGAATTAAACTTGACACTTCACCTTGATAGATAAAACTCAACTAATAAAAAAAATCTAATTTTTAGGTAGAAATTAAATTTAGATGAATGAAATTAAAATAATAAAAATGAACTTAATTATTTTCTAAAAATCTTACTTTTGACTCAAACAATGGTGGCATAAGGATGTCTAGTTTTGGCTAGATGAATAGAGAATAAAGGAAGAAATCATCTTGCAAAAATTAGATAGTATTTAAAATATTATTACTTCAAAATCTAAGGAGAATTTGTGGGGAAATAAAGAATGGGAAGGAAAAATGAAACTACAATATTATAAAGAGGTGATCAACCCTAATCTCAAAGACCAAATTTATCAATCTATCTTGACTAATGTTAAAAAGAAAATGCATATTGTAGAGATTAAGACTACTTCTAACTACACTGGGTTGAAAATGAAAAGAACTTTCTTTTTGAATGCCCATCCATCTTATACTCACATTCAATCTAATTTTCAAAATACTTGTTACTCTATCAATCTTCTTGACCTTTTTAACTCAACAACTTTCTTTTTGAATGCCCATCTTATACTTACATTCAATGTAATTTTCAAAATATTTGCCACTACCAATCTTCTTGACCTTTTAACTCAACCAAATTATGGTGATCTTCGACAACTTCTCTCACTTCTTTTTATCATAAAAATAAAATATTAAAGAATCTGTAATTAATTTCTCACATTCTTAAGATCTAATAAACCATATAAGTCTTAATGAATGTTAATCATAATCATCATCGTCAATATATATGTTAAAAAAAATGTTTTAAATTTATTTATTGTTAGTTGAAAAATAAATTATTATTAATTTTTAAATAAAATCATTTTCTTAAAAATGAAAATAATTTAAAAATCAATAAACTAGTTGTAAATATATATAATATTATATATATATATATATATATATATATATATATATATATATATATATATATAGATAATATATTTATATATATAATCTGTAAATTTGATAAAAATTAAAAAACAATTATACGAGAATTCATCACAATCTAAATTATTCATATCTTATAAATAATGTTAAAAAAGTTTTTGTTTAATAATTTAATTAAAATTACTATTTTAAAATGTTTACAAGGTTATTGCTCACAATTTTTATGACAAAAAATCAAGTCATGCTAAGGGATGGGTTGTGGCTTGGGCTTGGTACAATCCCTCCATGATTTTAAGAGCCTTGTTTCTGGGTTGAAGCTACTTCAAAACCAACTTAAATGCTGTTGGTTTGTTGTTACTCAAACCATAAATTAAGTCTGCCAAACCATCTTAAAACTCACAATATTTAACAAATAAAAAAATACAATTTTAAATATTATTAAATTTTAATAATAATAAATAATTACAAAATTAAATATTTTTTTCAACCATCCAAAAATAATTGCTATAAAATAAAAGAAAAGATACTAAAATATATAATCACAATTCTACCAATTAAACTATCTTTAAAACTTATATATATAGATATGGCTGAACAAATTCATCTGATAATACATTATGAACAGTTTATAAACGATTATATATATATATATATATAGATATCGCTGAACAAATTCATCTGATAATACATTATGAACAGTTTATAAATGATTTTAATAAGTCCCGGGTTAAATTTTAACAATATTTCTTTTCAGTTCATTTAATCAAAATTTTGCATTATTCTAGAATTCAAATTTGTAAATATACCCTGCATTTTCTATATATTAACAATACAAAGGGTTAAATTTGAATAATATTTTGCCATATACTAGTGGCTACCGCCATGTTATGAAGTAATAATTAAAATAATATCAATAATATGAGAAAAAAGCAGCGCCAAAATTTTACATAGTAAAGAGACAGGAAAGTCTTGGGGTCTTGAGACAGGGAAGTCTTGGGGTCTTGGGCGTTGTTCAAAGTAGATATTTGTTTCCGGACATTGTGTGTTGGTTTTAATTACATATTCCTTATAAAAAGTGGCATTAGGGTTCCGTTATTTATGGAGGAGAGATGGTTTGCATGTATTTATATCAGAAAGTCATGGCTACTCGGTGCTCGTCTCATCGAAAGAGATGAAATGGATTGCACGATGGATCTCTCCGGGGAGCAAGTTTTAATGATTATTCCTCTGCCCCCCTCCTTCTGAACGCTGTGGAAGCCAGGTTGGTTTGGGAGGGACAAGAGCCCCTACCCTTCTGCTTTCTTTCGTTGGATGTTCAGTTTAGATTTTTATGAATGTAGGACCAAAGTTCTTCTCCATGGAAAAAAGGTAAGTTAACTTTTCTATTGATTTGCAGTGAGATTTGTTGTTCTGCAACTGGGTATTTACAGTTAGTCTTTTGTGAAGCCCGCTTAAATTCTTGTATTATTCTGGTTTGTAAGGGCAATAGCATGTTGTGCTTTAATATGCTGGTCTGGGAAAATATCAAACTCCGACTTGGTCCGTTATTCTGTTTGTTTGTATGTTAGCTGATATTATTTTGTTTCCTGCAATCTCATCTCAAGGCAGTATTGGTTATTTCTGACAGTCAGTCTCCTTTCATTCTTAGTCAGTAGAGTTGTAGGTCAAAAGCCTTCCACTTGGAGCATTTTCCAGTGTGACTGAAACAAAATCATGTAAAGTTTGGCCTGTGTGTCGTGTTGTTGAGAATGGGTGCAACTTGGCGATTTCTGAGAGTTGAGATTGCATATTCAATGACACGAATTTTAGGTCATTAACTAGGGGAATGTTTAGGGGGGTGCTTAATTTTGGAAAATATTAGCACCCAGTTCGTTGTTTTTGTTACAGGGTTGTTCAATTTTGGAAAAAAAAATGAATGTTATTCATCGTACTGTGTTAACGAGTCCTGTGGTTTTGATTTTGGCTTTGTATTTGATTAAATAGTTTGTACTTACCGAGCCGTCTTGAGATATTGGAGCGGTTCAACCAGACAACATTATTAAGAAGTGTATAATTTTGTTGTTCGTTTGAGCCGTGCCAATATCGCACTAGACTTGCTTGTTCTATCATCCAATAAAAATATATCAGAGGGGGGGAGGGCAGAGGGCAGGGCACCAGGGATCATCAGGCAGTTGCTGCTGCTACTCATTGTATAGCGAATGGCGAATGTTGGTTTCTTTTTTTCAACAGAGGTAGATCTAATGTTCCAATCATCCAAAGGAGGTACGCACGAATCCTGAAATCTCGTGGCTTTGAATCGTTTGGATGTTTGTTTGCGGATTTTTCTGCTAAAAAAATGGAAAAGCTGAGGCAAATGGAGCCAGTGTTGTTGAGCTCTATCCTTCTCTTTTCCAAGGACAGGCTGAGCTGTTTGTGTTTTTTTTCTCTGCCTCTCTTTATTGTTGTGTGTATTCATATTGTTTGTCGGTATAGGGAGACATGGGCGATGGAAAATTCAAATCTTGATGTAAAAATCGAAAGGAATCTAGTTTGCTTGCACAGTAAATCAAATGGAATGTCTGTTGTCGTTGGAGAAATTAACGGAATCTCTGTCCCATGCGCAGACTTGTTTCACGCGCAGTGTAATGCTTGGTGAACGTGCGAATCTGCAGAAATGGGAGAAAGACTGACCTGACCGACCCGATGGCATTTGAATTTTCGAAAGGCTAAAATCAATTAATTAATGTGGTGCATGTTTATGCAATTAATTCTCCACCTGTACAGTGGGCCACTTGTTGTAGCGAGACTGGCGTCCTTTACATGTACTTGTGCTTCAAATGTATTGCAACAATAAATTGAGCAATAAAATTGGTGTGTGGCAGGTGCAGAGCGACTCTCAGTCATGGCCAGCATTGAAGTGGGCAACGGCTAACCTCATTTACTCTCGCGTCAGCTTTAATTACCATCACGAGCTCTACTTATGGAGGAAAACCAACATCCCACCTACCACCGCTTGCTTTTGATTCCACCGACGAAGTGGAAGTTGACTACTAGTTTTTTATTCATGTCTCTCTCCCCCCACTAATTTTTCAGCGGAACATTTCATTTCATCTCTTTTATGCTGCGGCCATTATTGTGTAATTTATTTCCGGATCCATTATTAATTATTTTATGGAAGTTATAATTGTTTTATCAACATTTCTGAACCATTATATGTGATGAATATTGTTAACAACACCACTATTCTAGTATTGCTGGTTTTGTTAGAACTTCTGTACGTATGATCTATTTACTCTTTCCCTGCCATGTGATGCGACAAGTCAATCCCCGGTTCATTAAATGTACTGTAATTAAGGAGCTTAGGCGCATTGTAGGCTATGTCTACAGAAATTTAATGGACTTTTTCTTAAACGTGGGAAAGAAATTTAACTGCGCTTCTCAGAATGTCGAGGCTTTTGTATTATTAAACTAAATGCAAGCGTATTAGTCATTTATTTAGCGTATCTCGTAATTATTTTGGGTTGAATATATAACGAAAAGAATCCCAACAAATCCAGACTTTTGCATCCCTCAAATTACTTACTCGCGGCTTAATAATTGCAAGGCGACATGAATATTTATTAGAATTTATATCGGTCTGTGACTGTACAGCCGACGAACGAGGCTTCTAGTTGACTACGACACTATTCGTAGTAGTACCACAAGCCCACTCAAATATTTCCTAGAATAAATTAATGCCAGAAGTTATCGAGCCTCCTTATTAAATACCGGCCTTGAGCCAGTCTCTGAGCAGAGAAGAGACGGTGAAGTAACGATAAAAGGTTTTGTAACACGTCCTCGCTAACTAGTTGCACCTTTCCGGACGAGGGTGGTTCTTAATTCGCCCAATTAAATCTAAGCCCAAAAACATTACCCAAATCAGTAAAAGTGTGCATGTACGCTGGCAATGCCACAAATGGTTTCAGAAGTTTTTCAAGCAAGCAATACAGACCTCTGGGGAATTCTGCTAAAAATTAAGATGCAATGTGATTTAAGTCTCCCGCCAAATTTATGTTATGTTTTAGGAATTTAATTTTTTAATTCAAAAGTTAAGTGGGGAATTCTGCCCATTGTCAACCCGAAGTTTTCCACTAAAAATTAAGATGCAATGTGATTTAAGTTTCCCGCCAAATTTATGTTAGGTTTTAGAAATTTAATTTTTTTAATTCAAAATTTTAAAATGTTTGATTATTTTTACTTTTTTTTTTTTATTTAATATTTATTTTTATTGTGAATTTTTATTTTTAATTTATTTAATATAATATAAAATTACATTTAAATTTTAAAATACAAAATCATTTATATTAAATAAAATTAATATATATAAATTATATTTAATATATATCAATTACATTTAATAAAGTCATTTACTAATATAATTATACTTAATTATTATTAATTATAATAATTATACCAAATTATTGATAATCACATTTTAATCTTGATTTCAAAATTCACTTTTAATTACACTCATTTATACTTTTTCACGTATAAAAATCTTTATGATTAATAGTTTGAGATCACAGATGGACACAAAACACTATCTCCAACTAAATCGGTGATATGATAATTTGCAGGCTTAAATGCTTTTGATGACATTAAATACTGGATGGAATCATTAAATACTTTAGATCACAAACTTAACTAAATGCGTGTGCAGTCGAACTTAAAAATAACAATGAAATTCATTAAATAGAATTCCGCTGAATTGTTATATAATATTATGATGTAATAGAATTCCACTGAATTGTCATATAATATTATGATGCAATGGTGGGTAAGATTATTATTATACATGTTTTAAATTAAATTTTTACTAATTTCACTAAATTGTCTAAAGATGCAATGGTGGGTAAGATTATTATTATACATGTTTTAAATTAAATTTTACTAATTTCATAAATTGTTAATTAAGTAAAGGTAAATTTTTTTTATACAAAATTACATTATTTTAATTATTCTTTCTAAAATATTTTTTAATGTTAACTTAATTATATTTTATGGTTTAAGACATATTTTGAATATTAGTTTTGTTAAATACTTAAATTTATTTAAAAATTCATAAAGAAATTAATGCCTGTGTTTATAATTTTGTTTGACAAATACACAGGAATCAAGTT
>APFE031382091.1:204477-245072 GCA_000404065.3 Pinus taeda | reverse complement strand
TTAAGTTGAATAAATAAATATTATTTTAATTAATTAATGTTAATTGCTTGAACTAAAATGCTAATTTAGAGTCTAAATTTGATTTGGTAGAATATTTTTAACATTTCAAATGAAAATAATTTTAAAACTTCAAACATTAATTGAATTGAATAAAAAATTATTATCATAATTAATTAATGTTAATGGCTTGAATTAAAATGATAATCTAAAGTCTAAAGTTGATTTGGTAGAACATTTTTTACATTTAAAATGACAATAATTTTAAAACTTTAAACAATGGCATAATAATCTAAAGCCTAATTTTGATTTGGTAGAACAATTTTTACATTTAAAATGACAATAATTTTGAAACTTTAAACATCAGCTGATGCCTTCAAGTGATATTAGCTTTACCTATGTTGATATCATGTATGGACATTTATATATCATCAAACCAGTGAAAGTTCACCTATTTTAAAGTAGAATATATTTTTAATATCTTTCTTATGATTTTAGTGATAGATATTACATTTCTTATTATGATTAAATTGATAGAATCCTATGTTGTTTTGACGTGTGTATTATTAATTGGTATCATCATGTTATTAATTAATCTTTTTATTGGCATTGTCTTATCAGTTCAATGAATCTATTTTTCATTGCACATTTCCATTTGAATATTATCATGGATTAGTCCATATGACTTGTGCATTTGTCATACATGACTTGTCTTATAACAACTTTAGTGTCTTTCTACGATAGTTCACATGTGGAGTACTCCTTCTGAATTCTCTTAATATGATATAAATGTATAATTATGATTCCATTTGATCTCTAGTGCTATCATAGAGTTTCTTAGTCTAGTTTTTGGTTTGTGTCTTTTTTTGGATACATGTTTAGGTAGGCTAAAAACTTTCGCTGAATTAATTAGGTCATTTCTTTGCTAATTGGTTGCTTATTGGGCATCATTCATTAGTGAGTTTTGGCTTGTTTAGGAGCCTCTTGGATTCTTTAACATGCTTAATATGCTAGGGTGCTCTTCTTAGTCAAACAATTCTTTCTATGAGTTGTTTTAGTCCACATTGTAAATAGACACATTTTGGTATTGCACTTGTACAATTTGCAGTTTCTCAAAGTGCAAGGATTTTTAATTACTTAAGAGTTACATATAGTATTTGCTTTGAACCTCGCAATATGTAAGGTCAAAACCAATAGTTTGACTTTTTTTTGAGAAATCCTATCCAATGGCAATGGTGGGTTACATCCGTAGAGTGTTTCCAAATCCATTTATGTTGCTCCCTTCATTGTTGTAAAGGATATGCAATTCCCTCTCTTTCTCACTCACTCTCACACACACACACATGGCTTGTTGGTATCTCATGTCTTTATCAACCCCTCACATGTATGGATGTTGCTACAATTGGTACTTTCATCTCCATTTATCTTAGATCTTCCTTTCACATTGGTTGGTTCAATTCTCATGTTTGACTTGATTCCTCATATCTTATGATCCAACACTCCATCTTAGAGAAAGTTGTAGCACATGTTTGAGGGCGAGGAGGTAACCTTTTCAATGAAGAGTACATGGATCATACATGTTTGCATTTACTTATTTTATTTTTAAATGTGTGCAGTCTTGCATGTTGGGCCCATCTCATTATATTGGTAGATAGCATTTCCTAGTTTCATATGAGGAGAAGCAAATTCACATGTACATAAAGTATGTGCCTATCTCTTCCTTGATATTGGTTATCAGTTAATTTCCTATAATTCCAAATAGCTTGTTATAAAATAGAATATGTTACACTAGATTGATTGACACCTAGTCATGATTTCATCCATTTAGGAAATAAACAAACTTTAGGAGCCCTTCTCATTTGTCATGATCACCAACACAAATTTGATAGTGAATGTAATGTTTATTATTTAAATGCATGTATTTGGTTCAAAATAGAGCTAGTTAGGTTGTGTACTTTCATGCAAGTAATTTAATTAAAACACTGAAGTATAGTAGGTTAATGAATTTTTCAATGTTGGTTTTACTTTGTTAATCTATTTGATTATTTTCCATGGTGTAATAAACCTAGTAAAGATGCATAACCTCTAATAATAACAGTGAAAAGTTAAGTACAAGATTAATATATTAATTAGCTTAATGAACAACATATTCCCTACCTTGTCCCTTCATCCTAGTTTTTAGAGTGTTCTTAAGAAAATGAGTGGTAACTTCAAGTTGCTTTTGGTTTTATTGTGGTACCTCACTATGATTATCACACATGACACTGGCCATATAGAGTAATTTTTTATATTTTACTAATTTTAATCTTTCATCACATCATCGTATTTAATCTGTTCAATTATGAACATATTGTTTGAATCCCTTGCATGTTTTGTTTTGAGCATACACACATGGTAGGTTTTTTCTTTAGGGCAAAGGTTTCACAATGTACAAAATTGAAGAATAGAAAACCCACTTGATGGAAGAATTTTATGACATTTTTATCGGGTGGAACCAATTAAAGGTTTACAGAATCTCACACTAGCTTTTTAAAAGGATCTTACCCTACTCATTCATTGTATGATGTAGAGATTAAGATATTGACGACTCTCTTGAATAACCTTCTATAAATATTCTCTTTGTTTTAATGTTCCTTTGGGTAAAAAATAAAATCACTCAATTTGATAAAAAAATTATCATCTCCTTTAACTTTATTAAAATTCATAAATAAAATAAACTTATTAAAATTTGCAATAATAACTATTTATTAAAATACCTAAAATGAAAGATAAGATTATTAAATTACAATAATAACTATTAAGAAAAAAAGAACTAAACAATTTTATATAAACTTCATTAATTTACAGCAGAAATTTTCATCTGAACTTTTTATTTTTAATTTTGATTTTTTTTTTATATATTATTTTATCATACTTACATATAACCATATAAACTTTTGTTTTATTATTAACCAGCTTATTATCAGAACGTGTAACATGAAATAGGTCTATATTGTAGATTGTTGATCATACTTATAAGGGCCGCCATCATTTAAAACCATAGAAACACAACACTGTTAAAAAGAGGGTAATATTATATATAAAGTCTCTCACTTGCAACGAATCATTTAAAAATATCCAAAGAATTAAAAAGTAATGGTTGAACTCGGATAAAGTTATTAAATTTATAAAAGTGAAAATGTTAATATCAAACCTAAAATTTATGAAAAGCAAGCGTGAAGGATGGAAAGTGATGTGACCATATTCAAAAATTGAGATTGTGTTATGAGTGGCCCCGTTGTTCCAAACATGTTGAGTCCCACTCCACGATCAAATATTTTGGGTCGTGGATGAGGCACTTGGAATATCATCTCAACCCACTCAACAACACTATCTTTAGTCCCTTTAATATCCGGTATTTTGTATTTTGTTTTCCAAAGGCAAATGAGTATGGGAGCATAAAAGGTTTTGAATTAATATTCCACTTTTGTGAGTGGATTTATTAATGACCCTTTATGACCTTTTGGCCGAGGCAACTAATCAAATGTGATGACTAGAATCTGCATATTAATTACTCATCTATGTCTTTAAAAACAAAGAGCCATGGGAATAGAAAACACCATTTCAAATTTATCATCATGGTGTATACATATTTTTTTGAGGAAGAGCAGTGGTATTGATTATGCTTAGAACGAAATATCCAAAAATGGAGATGAGAGAGTGGGTTTATTCAAAGGGCAAATTAAGTATTGCTTTCATGGAGTTGACAAACCTTACATTGATAGGACCTACCATCTACGGATATTTAAATAAACATTGACTTCACACCCTTAATAATTTTGAATGGAAAGAGATTTTACATAAAATTTTGCGACACTAAATATTATTTCATTTTTCTTTTTATCCATCTTAGTCATACAATTTTGTCCGGATGTCCTCCCGTCGCTATGAGTTTACTTATATTGGACAAACAAGAATTAAATAACACTTTACTACCACACAACCTAATATTTGAAAAATCCACCTTATCGTACAACACAATATTTGAAAAATCAATATTTTTACATGATATTTATATAAATAAATATGAAAACATTAAGGAAAACATTTTTAAGAAAAATATTAAGAATAACTCTTTTTATTTATTTATATATAAAGCATCATTTCAAGTTGATAAATATTAAAGCCCATTTTTTAGAATATTTCTTAAAACTTCATACTAATAATTAATATTAAAGTCATGTTTTTAGAAAAAATAATATGTTTCAATTTAATTGATTAAGAATCACTAATAAATGGGGATACACATATATTGATACTATATCCTTTTATTTGTTTGTCTTTACATAACTTTGAGAATATGGGTTATGATTAAGAACTCAAAGGCTATTTTTTAATAACTTTTCCATGTAGTTAAAATTTAAGCTCAAAAATTCAATGATGCGTTGTGAAAGTTTATACAACAAAAAGAGATGTTACAAATGATGAGATTTAACTCAAATTTAGGTATCGCGAAATTATCTCCCCCTTTCACGAAAAATAAATTGCAAGATGGAGTTTAAACTTTTATTATAAAAACTAAAATTCTATAAATGTTTCAATCTTGCATGTTTTCATGAAGGCACGTGGCACGTCTTCACATAAATATTTACACACCAATATTCAAAGAGAAAAATGCTTACGATTTGTTGGGTGCTCTAATACACACCCCTAAAGACATGAGCTCTAATATTAGTGCAGATTATTTGTTGGCTAGTCACAATCTCACTTACTATAAGAGAAGCATGATAGATGTATAATAACATCTGTCCATTATTATCTAATCAATTCCATATGAATGTGGTCACAAAAACCAAAAAATAGAAAGATACATGTATTTAATGTACGTAATTAATCAACATAGTAAAACATGAATACTATTCAGAGAAATTAAATGCGAAAAAAAAGAAAATACACGAGAAAATAATATTGAATTTGTATAATATATTCCTGGCAACAAACATTCATTAAAAGAGAAAGAAATGTTCACAAACCTCTGTGAGGACCCTCCTATAAACAAAACATTGATTACAACAATAATTCACAATACATATACCATAGCCTTCGAGCTCTATAAATAAATTCTTAATCTAGCAAAAGCCCTGACTACTTGTGATCCCATCATTAAAGTATTGACTACTTAGAGGGCCTTGTTTAATAGAGTGAATCCTTTTTATGTTAAGTAACTACCCACTAGCTACCTAATGGGATTTATTGAAATAAGATGGCCTTGTGTTAACGGTGCTACACTCGCCAACATGTCAAGGGGATCTCCCGAGTAAGAAGTCCTAATTACACCTTAGACCATTTGGTGTAGGATTCCCAGCAATGGGTTGTAAGATAATGCCTTGACAACGATGTCGCACAGAGGCAAGTAAGATAACTTTGTCAGTAGTAAGGGTGTGACCGGTACAGTGAATCAAGGAAGGTGAATGAGAGGTTCTAACACATGGGGGGTGAGATGAGTGCACCCCTTAGCAACCTGTAGCAGTACCCAGCTGAGAAGGGAACACACAAGCGAAGATTCATCACAAGATGGAAAGCAGATTAGTCGACAATCCAAAGTGATGGTTAAACCAACAACACATCTGCAACAAGATTCATATAATTGCATACGAAGCAATTCATACACAAATACGTAAGTTAAAAAACATATATTGCTAAGCAACCGGAGCAGTCCAACTACAATACCAACATATGCATGAAAATGTGCTGGCTCTTATTATATAAAGAAGTGTAAGTCCCAATCATACAATACATCTGTGTAAACTTGTTAGCCCCAACAATGAAGCGTTACTGCCACATCCGCTTGCTCCTCCAAAGAGATGAACTAGCTTCATGCAGTGGAGAAGCCAAGGCACATTACAATACTGTCCAAACTTTTTCCACGATAGTCTTATCAGAAGCTTGGCTGACCAAAAGCCTATACAATGAGTTATGAGGGACTATTTATAGCAAAGGGTGGGGTGGCCCTTGACATTCCCCTTTGTAGTTGTTCAACTACCCTCATGACTCTTCACCTACTCTATGACTATTACATTCACTATTGACACTTGACTTACACTTGACATGAATTAACATTACATGCACATGTACCCATGTGAACACAATGGCTTAAGCAAGCCAAACTAAACCTCACCCTGAATTAGACAACTAGAGAAGTCCAACTGCTCAACATCCTCATGTTGATCAACAATAACATATTGATGCCAATCTTTGTAGTCTCTGATAGTGTCCGTGTGTTCCATGGTGACATCCGTCTAAAACCTGACTTTCGCCTCCATAGCATCCGGGTACACTGCTTGGGCTCCTCTGTCCAACTCGTTTGAAAGCATGCGCATCATTTTATTCAATGTGGTCGTACCAGCAACATACTTGCGCATGATATCTGCACTGATAGGCAAGTTTGGGCTGGTGGCAATGCACATCAACTCTTCGAAATATGAGTCAAGCTCTAGCCGGACCTGCTTCTTGGTCTTTTGAGAGTCCCAAGTGATGGGATCGCATGTGTATGTACCAAAACATCCATGCTCTTGAATACTTGTGCACGGGAAGCTTGTATGCTAGTGATGAGTTGCGGGAGGTCCTCATAGTTCCAGATCTGACTCCAAATATGTGCTCTCAACTCGATCGCATTTGGCCTCATCATCTTTGGCAAGTGAAGTGGGGCTCCCTTGTACTTCATCATCCATGTTTGCATGTCATCAACAACATGTATGTTCGTCAAGATGCATGCTCTCCTAGCACATCACTGCTGTCATTCGTTGAGATGGACGACCACCTTGTGCATGGTACCAAACTTGGAGTACAATGCTCGCATAACTATGTCAAGGGACAATACTTCATCTAGTATTTCCTTCTTCAATTTAGCTTAGGTGAACATTGTCACCAAGTATCCTCCTTGCTTGGCCACCTGTAGTTCCTTAGTCATTCGCTTAGTCTTGGCTATAAGAAAATGAACACTTGAGTTAGTGGCTTCGGCATACACTCTAGTTGCATCGACCAAAGTAGCTAGATGCTTACACACATCAGTCACGATCACTCATTCTTCAACTTGCGTAGGGTATGTTTGATCCTTCAGAGTTGACACTCTGCGAGACTGCATGCACAACTCTATGTTGGGATTCTTCAAACGAGATGTTGTGCATCTCTTCTTTCAGCTGATCACTAAGGATCTTAGTGCCTCCTTGGTCATTCGAGACTTGCTCTTCTTCTAGATGCATTGAAGTGAGTGAGTCGACCTATTTGTGGTGAGGCATGAGGTTAGTATCTTGTTCCAACTCCTGTTGCTCCATGTATGCATCGAACTGTTGAAGTGCATGTTATATCTCATGAGAAAAGTCTTTCCCCTACGATGGTTCACCCTGTTCACCTATTGCTAGCTATTCAGATGAATCAACTACTTGTACGGGCGCTGCTTTGTATGTTTGCACATGATGCGCCCCCTGTTGTATCTATTGCTAATGCGCTTTCCTCTCTTGTTTGCGCATCTCTTGTTCCTTTCAGAGTTGCTCCCTTAGCTTATGCAACTCCTTCTCTATTTCTTCCATTCTCTTCTTGTCCTTCTGCCTGCGCGCAATTCACTTGTCACGTTGCTGCCCCTTTGCCTCTATAGCCATAGCTGCTTTATCTACAAGTGGATCTTCTCGAAACTTGTAGCTTTGTTCCTCCTCCATTTGATCAACAATCTTCCTCTTCCCTTTGTCGTGCATTGGTATGCTTGGCTCTGTTGCTAGTGTTGCTACTGCTGGTGCTCTCTGCGATGTTGCTTCACACTGCTTCACTAACCACTCCACAGCGAATCTGACTAATTCATTGGGTCTAGAGAAACTATAGCAATATCTCCATGGGTCCTCCTCGGCCTAATGAAACGCCCCGTAGATTTAGTTGAACTAAATTCTTGTGTAGTGATCCTTCATAATGCAATGTGGGTCATACAGATTGTAGCTTTGGAGGTCGAATGTGTATTTCTTCATTAGTTCTGCTCCGCCATCCACTTGCTTGATACTCCAGATATCATATAACCCAATTCGCAACGGAAGAGTGGGCCAAGGTGCCTTCTTCTTCCGCTGCAGTCTAACTGTCAATCCTGCTGAGATGTGATAGGCTACTTCCCGCATGAAAAATACATCCAAGGAAAACTTTGACAGAACATGCAGAGGCTTCTCCTCAGTTAACATTTAGATGAAAGTGCCGGACAGTGAGGCATACCAATTTTCAATACCTATCAATGCCTCCATTGCTTCCTTTGACATGAAGGGTGGATCTTGTTTGAATATCATCTTGTACAAAGGGACGAAAAAATGATCAAAAAGTCGTGTGATTACTCCTTTGAAGCTGCATTCAGATAACAAATTGAAGTCTATGTTCACAACAATCTCCGTCGGTGACCATGCCCACTCCAAGCCGGGAAACTCATGTCGGGCATAGACTGTATCTAGGATGTAGGCGGACATGTAAATCTCTGCATGCATACCTTTGGGTGACTGTCGAGCCTTCGTGACTTGATCCCTTAGTTGACGATCCAGTATGCCGGACTAGTTACATGGTTTTCCTTCTCTAGCCACTTGGTCTAGTGCAACCATCCAAATCTGTGGGAAGGTTTCCATGCTTGCTTGGCCACATAGTCAACAAGCAAATATGATCAAGTATTTGTACACCTTTCTCATTATCTTTGTCTTGTAGACTAGGTTGGGTGTCATCCTGAAATGAGTCGGCTCGTTTACCCAATCAGAATGTCTCTGGAGTTAGCGCTGTTGTTGGGTAAGCCGAATGGAATCTCCATGATAGTCGCGGGCTTTGAAATCTAATACATCTCATCGTAATCCTGTTCCCATAAGGTCGCAAGCTTCATCCCACTGACACTACTCAAGGTCATCATCTCAAGATCAGTGTGAGAGACGACCTAATGTATCATGTCCGCGCATGGGAACACGGGATATCTGCATGCAATCTGGTGGAAGCCAGACTTGTGAATCTTCACTTACACCTGACGGTCTTCGAGGTGTTCCCCAAAAGTCCCTAAAAATGTTTCATTGACTTTTTGCCACTTCAATTTGATGTCCTTGTCTAGACACAACTTTGTATCTTCATAGATCGACATACTAGAGGACATTTGCTCAACTGCTTCTCCAACTGCATTTCCATCAGTGTCTTGATATCCTATTCTCTTGGAAGCCATTGAGGCAAATGAACACCTGAAAGAACTGGAGACAAGCAACATGCATGGAAAGAAATCTATCAATGAAAACAAAGAAAATTTCGGGGAATGACATGGCACATACCTGGGAAACTGATGAGCAAGATTGCATAATTTCTTCTGGGAGGCTAGGCTGGTTGCTGGATCTGCACAATGTGCAATCTAGACTCGCTGCTGGCTATTGGGATTACGCAACGTGCAATTCAAGCTGCGAAGGACAACAGGTCTAGGGACTACTTTTCGCAACTTCATGGGCCATCAGTTACTGTCCTCCATAAATGTGCAAAACAATCCTGGAGGCCAGTGCTGGCCAAAAATCCGCATTCCTAGAGAGGAAGGCAGAGCCTTCCTTCCCTAGATTGCACAATGCAGTCTCAGTGAGGTAGAGTCCAGGGCAAGGTTGGCTCGGCTCGCCGACGAGCAACTGAAAGAAAATAAGATAGTGAATGTATGACGACACTAAGTGAAAGGAGAAGTAATTAACAGTGCATGCAAAACATGAATGAAAGATTCAACAAACAGACCAACATGCATGTGGGTGAAGCAGTTCGCTGATTGGGCGAACGTTCGTGCAAAATAGTTTCATGCATGCGGCAACAGTGAGAGAGAAATGAAAACTGAAATAGAGCTAGGACAAGCTAGTATACATGTAAATGACATAAAGTGTTTAAACAAATCAAGAAAACAACACTCATACAAGTGAATACACAAAAAGCAACATAAATTTGAAAAAGACAGCTTGAGGCCACTTACCCGTGAATGGTTGAGCTGGATGTGTCAAATATTCCTAGATGTGCAGTTGGATGTCAGATCTCCAAGATCGATGTGAAAGAATGAGATCTGATGTGTTGAATAAATAAGATTGGGCTCATGACGCGCATGCCACAAATCTAGGAAAAAGTGACACTTGGAGGGAAACTTCTAAAACAACTTTGCATGTAGCCCCCGAATGCTAAAAATAGCTCCCTAAATCATGGGATACATTTTTCATGTTTCCTTTTACTATTCTAGGAAGAACCAGTCATGCATGAATACAAGTCAAGTTTCCTTGGTCCCGGATGGAACTGGTCAACTACACTGCTCATGCATGCAGCTGCTCAACTGCTTGAGAAAAATGCATATTTTTGGCTGGGATCTGGGTTGGCTGCCCATGAGGTTTTTGCAATTTCTAGGCAGAGAAGTTGACTGCTACCCAGATTTGCATAAATTCCGGGCTGAGCAGGCCTGCTGGGGAAATTTGTACAATTTCAACTGGGAGTGTTAGTTGGAAGAATTGCGCAATTCTGGAGCCCAGTAGGCTGCCAGACAGAATTGCACAATTTTAGGAGGGAAGGTTGGTTTCCCTCCATAAATGCTCAATTTTCTTAGAGAATCTACTCACCCTGCAACTAGACCAAGTCCGTGTGAACAACTTGTGAGGGAAGTGGATCAAGTTGTGCTCGACAGGCTGCCTTTGTGCATGAAAAACACTGAAGCTTGTGTAGTTGATGAAGCAAGACAAAGTGTTGTGAAAGGTTGGTAGAGAGGATCCAAAATGGGCTAAGGAAACGTTATGGAGGGTGGTTGTAGTCGTGACAACACTTGGCAACACACTAGTAGAACTCCAGCTCTCTGAATGGACCTTGTTCGTGAAAAGCAAGTCTAACACCTCCGGAAGTATTGTTCAGTTCTCAGCTCATCTTGGCTTCACATTGACTTGATTGTAAGATGTAGTATTTTCCAAGCTCTTGGTCGATTGACACACATTCCAAGCCAAGGCAACACAGTTGTTTCAATTGGGGTTGAGGGGTATATAGGCGCAAAAATATTATAGTCGTTGAAGTCTTAGTTTCATCTCTGGTGTTTTTCCACTGCCAGCAGGCCTGGACAGTACCTCGATGGAGTCACATAGGAACACAAGCATGGCCCCACTACCAGTGAGCCTAATCAATACCCCGACAGAGTTACTTGCATCACCTCCATGTGGAGGAAGCCTTTCTCTTCTTTCACCTTATTCATTTTTCATTTTGAATTTTTTGACTTTTTATTTTTTTTCATATTTAAAACTGTGCATAGCACTTATTCATTTGAGAGGCAGAAGAGGAATCGTGAATTATTGAGAGCATAAGAGGTTATCCCAGTAGAGAAGTAGTTTATTGTATCTCTAATGTGTTTGTTAAGGTTTTCCCCCTCACCTTACTCTACTTGACTGAGTTGAAAAGGGTTAGCCCAGAAACAATCGACTAGAGAAGGTGACACTAGTTAGCGTGCAAGCGTTGTGTTTTCACCAAGGTTCACTTCGAACAATACGTATTTTCCTTCGGCGTATCATGGACTGAAAGTAACATGCTCTTCATACGGAGGCAATATGACATATAACCAAGTAGTGATAGTTGTACAAGCCCTCTTATACTTCACCCAGCTCTTTTCAAGAGTCAAACATGGTTTCATGTAAAACTAACCTACGAACGAAACAAACGAACTAACAAACATCAAAGCAAAGTAAAAGTAGAAGCAAAAGTGAATGCAAAGCAAGTAAGCAGGCAAGCAAGCAACAAAGAGAATAAGAAAGCAAGCATGCAAGCAAACAGACTGAAAGTAAACATTACTCCTACTCCTACACTAACAGTGCATGGGCCTGATCACGTGAAGTGATATTTCCAATGCAGCGACTAGTGCATTGGTAGACCCATGACAGTGAAGGCTTGGTCCGCGAGCAACCCAGTTGTGTGAACCAGCAAGCAAGAAAGATATAACAATGAAGACAACCACACTTTGTATCTGATAGTGCCCATAGGACATAAGTGAGTGCAAGTGCATGACAAGCAGTCTGTGGACTTATCATGGTGTTGTGTGACACTACGTACTTTCGAGCATAAGAAAACCCTTTACTGTGACATGAAAGAAAACCAAAGTGTCACGCTATAAAAATGGTCTCTTTCACCTCTAATTACCTCACATTAATATGTCAATCCAGGAATGTTTTGTTATTTCAAAGAGTGTCTCAGTCTGAGGCTATCATTTGCCAGAGTAATGCTAGTAGCACAATGTTCGAAAATACAAGAGTAAACGGATGCTTGTTTACAACTAACTACTTCAAGAGATTAAACCACACATTCAGAAAACTAAGAAATTTATTAGTCAAGGGTTTAGTAGCAATAACTCATCCCTTTGTAAACTGATGGAAAAGGAAACCAGAGAACAAATCGTGGATCTGGGAGCCGGACAGTAGATGTCAATGCTCACTACAACCTGGGATCATTCTTCACACCAAAATAACAAATGACAGGAAATGAAACGACAGATAAGAAATGGAACAACAATTAAGAAATAGAACAACAAACCTGAAATGGAACAACAGTTAAGAAATTGTAACGGCAACTAGGTCTAACAAGCAGTAATACCTTAGTCTATAAGATCAATGAACTAATCGTAATCTACAGGAATCAAACGGCAATCCCTCACTCTTAAGGGTGGATTGAATAACACACCAAAATGGAACAACACTGATTAATGATGAATTATAGAACAACGCTTGAAAACCATATATACACATGGAAGACCTTAATAGAAAGAGTACGACTACAATTCAAAATAGAACAACATTGTGTATAGATCCAACAATCGCAAAGAACATAACTCCCAAGATAAATTCCGCAATGACAATGAACAAGTGAACAACATAAAGGCTCTGTAATTAAACAACAACAATATTATGTAAAGACTAGCAATATTATATCAACACCTAAAAGAACAGTGATACGATGCAGAGTCAATACAATAGTTCAGTCTTTAGAAACCTTAATAAATTAAACATAACAGAGCATGTGATGTAAACTTTCAAAACACATCAGATTACCAAATAACGTCGATAAGCAAACCACGCATAAACCAAACGTAATAGTACAGGAGTAAGTGTCCTCCAGGGCCGGGCCCTTAGCCTCTAGGGGTACACCGCTTGAAGTTATTCCAGACTCAAAGATGAAACAACAACCAAGTTTGTATTAATGCATAAAGCGGAATTACAATAGATCAGTTCTTAACAAGACTCGATGATCAAAGTTTTTATCTTAAAGAAAATTACATAAAACATAACAGATTCTAACTCTCCTCGAGCTAATCGTGCTGCCCCTTTTATAATGGTGAAGGTGGAGATATCTAAGTGAAAAAATAGTTAAAGCAGCAATCCCTCAGGATCAAGGATCCTAAGGGATTCGCCGAACCATTAGTCCTCAGTCATCTCTTTTCTTTCTTGCCGACTAGATATCTCCACTTCCTTTCTGGCGCTGATTCGCTTTGATTTGCTTTGCCTTGTTTGCATACGGTTCCCTATCAAAGGGACAACAGTTAACTCATCCTTGTCCTTTCCTTTGGAACAACAGTTTCTCGTTTTTCCTTCTTTCTGCATAAGGAAATGACAATTGTCAATGTTTTCGTCTTGCATATTAATCTCACATGTTTTATTACAATTCCCTATTGTTTTCCTAGTTCATGATGCAAAAGGTTTGTAAGTTCTAATGAAAAGATGCTGAAATAATTACCATAAACATACCTACTTTAGTACTCCACACACCCCCCTGCTTACCCTTTTTCATGCCCTCATGAAAACATTGTAGTTGACATGTAAGGCAGTGAGTGAGTAGGCTGGAGATGGAATCTCGTGTGAAGGCCTACAACCATGATGCATAACTAGTGTTCAAATAAATGGCCTATCTGACCCTTAGGCATCTCATATAGGGCTTGGTATCCGGGTGTAGGGTGCCAAATAATTGGACTCCGAAACCTATATCCTAACCAGGATGGCCCTGCCCTCAAAATGACTTCTCCATATAGGTGCAAGCGGTTGGCGGCTAATTTAAAATTTTCATACTTAAATGGTTCCCTGAGCTGGATATTCGGACTAGAGATCTGATACTGAAATTTAGCCGCATCAATGGAAAGGTCTTTGATAGAGAAAAATTATTATATTCCTTGTCGAATGATTGCCTCATGAATGGGTCCTAATGCTTCAATTACACCCGGAGTCTTCATGAGGTTTCTATGTTTTCTCCACAACTGTACCAGATTCCTAGGCTCAGCTCTTATCCACGAATCTAATCCGTTTTCTTGTCCTTGGAAAGCATTATAGGCTTTAAGCCATTTAATTTGATTAACCCCAAATGAAATAAATGTCTGTAATTAGATATCCCCAACAAAAGGGCCAGGGTTCAGCTTGGTCTCCTGGTCTAATACAAGGTTATGTAAATAAAATTCACACAGTAGTCTTTGAACTTTTATCCCATAGTGCTTACAGCAGTTTATAAAATCATCGATGGTGTTAATTTGTATGGGAGAACCTGCTTTAACAACCTTTATTTTCAATTGCAAATATCATTCCATTAAAAACAAGCCATAATTCTTAGCAGGGGCTCTACATGCTAGGACATCATTTTGTAAAGAACATAAGGTATCCATCTGCTTGATAACTATATCTAACCTATGAGTTACCTTCATGACTTTTTCTTCTTCCCTTCGCCACCTTTCAAAGGCCTAGCTTTTGGATAGATTGACGTTCCTAAGCTACTGTTGTAGCTCTTCATACTTCTCTCGAGGGACCGTTTGCTCTATAAGCTTTTCTGCTGCATGCTAAGCTTTCTTCAAACCATTTGGTAGGGTTATCATTTTCGAATCTCTTTTCCATGCGGCAGTGGAGGCCGGGAGTTTTACCTGAATTTTCCTATTGCGTGGTTTTGCGTTCATGACCCTTATCACTCCCGAAGGTGGTGTCTCCGTCTGAATTTCCTTATCGCGGGTCAACATATCATCCATTTCTATCTTAACGTGGATATCAGTCCATTGTTGTTCCTTTTTTATTGGAACAACAGTCTGCTCCTCAACATCATTTGGAACAACAACCTGCTTTTCGACAGGGTTTTGAACAGTAGGATGGACTCAGGTCCTTTGACCCTTTGTCTTGAGGGGTTTTGCTGGAGTGGTTTCATTTTTCCTTCCCTAAGTCCTTCTTACCCTTTTCATTGCTTTTAAAATTCTAATCTGCTGTCGGAGCTGAACTATTACATTCAGTAGTCTCTGCTGTTCTTTTTACAATTTCTTAATTTCCTCAATTTCCTTAGAAGGAACAACAGGCTGTTCATTGAGGCCTGGACTGTGACTAATTCCCTGATTTTCTTTTTGGGGTGCTTCTTCATTGCTATGCTCTGGTTGCTCCGGGGCAAGAACCCTAACTAATTCTGCTATTTCTTGGGCGACTTCCTTTTTTGCCCCCCTTTCCTCCGGAAGTTCTTCTGGTGTCGTCTGGCTAGGAACAGATTGTTCCTGTTCTGCATCTCCTGTCATATTTTCATCATGAACATGCATATTCTCTTCTTCTACCTCCTCTACATGTGATTATTCAGGTGCATTTCCCTCCTGAGGTTTCTCTTCGGCATGGAGATCTAATGGATTGGAAGGTTAGCCATATTCGCCCATATTGGCCAAAACTTTGGCCAATTCATCTTCTCTCAATGGATCCTGTAATGGGCTACCTTCCTGTTGTTCCGTTTTCTCCTCCTACTCAGATTGCTCGGTTTCTTCTTCCATTTCTCCTTCCTCTTTCTCCTGCATTCCTTTCTCATTGTCTTCCCCTTCTAATCGTGGGGGTTGCTCATCTTCTATCTTTACTAGTTGGTTGATGTTTCCTTGGGGCTTCTTTGGCCTCCCTCGTAGCCGTGCCAGTCGGACTGATTTCCTTCATTTTTCTGGACACTCAGGTGTACTGGTGGCATGCTTACATTTTGGGAATGGTGTGGTCAATCCTCCATTTATCATGGCAATTAGCTCTTCCCAGCTGCTCTGCTGCTAGATAAGGCTATGGCTGACTATTAATCGAATCAACCCATTATGACTAACAACTGACTCTACATGCTGTGCCTTTTTTACGCTCCTTGCAACGTCATGAAGTAATGAATTCAAAAATGCAGGTAAATTTACAGAGCATTTTTGCTTTAATACAACTAAGAGTTTAAGATGTCGTGGTCTTAGCACGTCTTTTCTGCCTTCACAGGTGATGTAGCTTTGAATGGTCTTCACCAATTCCGCCCACAACTCTCCTAATGCTGCTAGCAAAACCCCCTTTCCTCTAATTGTCAAGCTAGCCTATCACAAGTTTGGACGAATTTCTTTGCATATTTGGAAATGATCATAGAGTAATTTCCCTATTTATACACAACGGGTGGTTCAACACTCCTTAAGAGTAGGAATGGTGGAAGAAGTCTTAACATCTCAATAGGAAGATATAAACCATTTGCTCTTATTCCTGAATAATAATAAAAGAGGATTAAATGGGACCAACATGATAAAGATAACCAATCAGAACAGAATTAATAGAACAATGTCAGCAAAAGATAATGAATAAGCGTGTCCTTCCTTCTATCCTCTTACCAATTCAGAGCAATTTCTTATAAAAATAACGATTTTATGATTCACTGATTTCAGTATGTTGTGATTTTGTATCCATTGCATGTGCATAGCTGTATTCTAAAAGACTTGAAAGAATAGGAACAGTAAGCATCCTTAATTTAGGACAACAAGAGGAACAAGCTGTTTCAAAAAGGGAGAGCAAAAGAATGCAAGTGGTGTTCTTTTTGGAAAAAGGAACAACAAAAGACCACAAATACTGTTCCTTTGGAAAAGGAACAACATAAAATGCAAATGTCGTTCCTTTGAAAAATCAACAACAAAAATAAAAAATGTTGTTCCTTTGGAAAAGGAACAAAAAAACACACAAATGCCGTTCCTTTGGAAAATGAACAACATAAATCGAAAATGTTGTTCCTTTGGAAAAGGAATTGCAGCACATAGAAATGCCATTCCTTTGGAAAATGAACAACAAAAATCGAAAATGTTGTTCCTTTGGAAAAGGAACAACAAAACACACAAATGACGTTCCTTTGGAAAAGGAACAACAGAACTCGAAAATTCTGTTCCTTTGGAAAAGGAACAACAGAATACACAAACACCGTTCCTTTGGAAAAGGAACAACAAAAATTGAAAATGCTGTTCCTTTGGAAAAGGAACAACAGAACACACAAATGATGTTCCTTTGGAAAAGGAACGACAGAAATTCAAAATTTTGTTCCTTTGGAAAAGGAACAACAAAGCACACAAATGTCGTTCCTTTGAAAAATGAACAACAAAAATTGAAAACGTTGTTCCTTTGGAAAAGGAACAGCAAAACACACAAATGTCGTTCTTTTGGAAAATGAACAACAGAAATCAAAAATTCTGTTCCTTTGGAAAAGGAACAACAAAACACAAAAATAAAGAAAAAGAACAAAATTACAGCAAAATGACGACTGATCCAAAGGGTGTTATTCTTTTGAAAAAGGAACAGCAGGAAGAAAATGTTGTCATTTTTAGAAAAGGAACAACAAAAAATGGTAACGGCAAAACATTGATTCAAAAATATGTACAAAAATGATTCAACAAAAGAAAAGAAATTATGTACAAACTGTGAAAAGAAATAAATTTCTTAATGAATTACAGGTGAGGAAGACTTCTCTCCCTCCCCCAAAATTTCTATATCAGAGTCTCGGCGTAGCTGCTGGTAGAAGGACTCCCAAGTGAGTAGTTTGCGATAAAGATGAACTCGGTGGCCATTTGCCTTGAAGGCATATCCAGAACCGTCAATAGTGATTAGAGTAAGGGTACCATTGTCATGTAATTTTTGGATTTTGTATGGTCCCAACCAACGAGTCTGGAGTTTCCCGCGGAAGTCCTGAAACCTGGAGTCATACAAAATTTCCCAGTCTCCTTCGTGGAAGACTTTATTTTTAATGAGAGCATCATGCCATTTAGCTCGTTGCTACTGGATCAGGGAAGTGTTTTGAAGTTTAGAGAGCCTAATTTCGTCCAGCTCATTGATCTACTGTAATCGATTAATCTGTGCCTCGGTTAGATCTAAGCCAACTTCCTGTGCTGTTCGCAGTGTTTGGATTTCGAATTCTATGGGGAAAATGGGTTGTTTTCCGAACACTAATTGATAAGGTGAGTAACCAGTGGTACTTCTCCATGTTGTTCTATAAGCCCACAGTGCTTCGGGTAGTCTAGCAGCCCAATCATGTCTATGTGACGCAATGGTTTTCGTTAGGATTGCTTCTATTATTTTATTGCTACTTTCTACCTGCCCATTTGCCTGTGGGTGGTATGGAGTAGTGATTTTATGCTGGACATGATAGTTGTTGAGTGTTGCAGCTATTTTGTTCCCAACAAACTGTGGTCCACCATCTATAATTATCTCTCTTGGAAGGCCATAACGCACAAATAGATGGAACATGAACTGTATGACAGAATCCTCTGTAGCTCTTGGAAATGACTCTGTTTCAACCCACTTGGTGACATATGCTGTTACCACCAAAATATATGTTTTTTGGTTTGATGATGGGTTAATTGGTCCAACGAAATCAGGAGCCCATCGCTCGAATGGTTTGATGATGGGTTAATTGGTCCAACGAAATCAAGAGCCCATTGCTCGAATGGTTTGATGACTAGCTGTGGTTTTAGAGGCATCCCATCAGACTGACCAGGGTGTCTTGCTCTCTGGCAACTGTCACAAGTTTGGACAAATTTCTTTGCATCTTTGAAAATCGTGGGCCAATAATACCCTGTTTGCAGCACTTTATGTCCAATTCTGCGATCGGCGAAATGTCCGCCACATGGTCCGTCATGGCAGGCTTTTAAAATGTCAAAGATTTCATCTTATCGAACGCATCTCCTGATATGCATGTCTACCCTTGTGTGGAACAAATAGCCCCCAATCCAAGAAAATCGAGCACTCTGCTGAACAATCTGTTTCCGCTCATTAGGGGTTAGATGCTTTGGTAATTTACTTACTGCTAGGTAATTGGCAACATCAACATATCAGGGTGTTTGAATAGCCACAACAAATAGATGTTCATCCGTAAATTGATCTTCAACTGCTGCTGCATCGATTGGCTTTGGCATTCTTGAGAGAAAATCGGCTACAAGATTTTCTTTTCCAGGTCGATCCTTGATTGTAATATCAAATTCCTGCAATAAAATCAGCCATCTAGTTATTTTGCCATTTGTGATAGGCTTGTTTGCTAAATATTTTATGGCAGAATGATCTGTGTACAAGATAACATGATCTCTAGTAATGTAATGTCTAAACTTATTGACAGCATGTATTACAGCTAAAAATTCTTTTTCAGTAACAATGTAGTTTAATCAGTAGGGGATAAATTTTTGCCGATTTAATAATTGCATATGGTTTTTTATCCTCTTCCTGCCCAAGGACTGCTCCAATGACTGTATCTGAGGCATCAGATGATATCTGAAATGGAAAATCCTAATTTGGTCCTCGAAGGACTGGGGCTGTGGACATGAGCTTCTTCAGATCCTTGAAAGCATGTTCACATTTTTCTGTCCAAAGAAAATCAATGTTACCAGTTAGTGCATACAAAGGTGCAACAATATGCGAATAATGTTCTATAAACCTCCTATAGTAACCAGAAAGCCAAGAAAACCACGTACCTCCATTTGAGTGGTAGGAGTGGGAATAAGCAAAATTATTTGGATTTTGGCTAGGTCTACCTGAATGCCAGCTACTGAAATATAGTGTCGTAGGATAAGTCCTTCAGTCATCATCATATAACATTTTTCATGGTTTAAACAAAGCCTGGTAGCAATGCAACATTGTAGGACTTTTTCTAGTGTATCCAATGCTGGATCGAAATCATCTCCGTATGGTGTAAAGTATACTTCAAGTCCTTCATTTATTAAATCTACAAAAATGCTGAGGATAGCCCTTTGGAATGTGGCAGGAGCATTGCATAAGCCAAAAGGTAGAACTCGGTAGGAAAATGTTCCCCAAGGACAAGTAAAAGTAGTTTTGTCTTGGTCTTCAGGGGCAATATAAATATGATTGTATCCACTGAAGCCATCCAGGAAGGAAAAGAATTTCTTTCCTGCCAAAGTGTCTAATACTTGGTCAATGAATGGGAGAGGGAAGTGGTCTTTTTGTGTTGCTTTATTTAGCTCTCTGTAGTCCACACAGATTCTCCATTTCCCATTCTTTTTTGGTGCCACCACAATAATACATATTAAAACAACTCAGAAACATATTGCAGTAAACATAGATACGAAACTAGACAAAAATATTGGCGGAAAAGGCTTCAGCCTCAGGTATTCTCATTCTCATCTTTTCATTATCATTTTTATTATTAATAATTGAATATAGTGTTACAAATAAATAGATGAGAAATAGTGTTCTCAAGATAGTGCGTGCTATCTTAGACACTTTTGGTTGAGATAATTTCTCCTTTGGTTGAGATAATTTCTCACCAGACACACACCAATATAGGAGTTACCTAAACTAACTCCTATTTTAGAGGAACAACCCAAGAGTTAGGCACAAATTCCTACCTTGTAATATTTAATTAATTAATTTATTTTTGGATTTATTATTGTTTTATGAGAGAGGCTAACATTCCCCCTTTCAATGATAAATCCAAAATAAGAACGAGGAGCCATCTTCCAAGTTCTCATGTTGATCCTCAAAAACATTGCTTGAAAAAACCGCCAAATCTGGATGCTGAAGAAACTGCAATATGAAGCGACTGAGTCAGCTGCATGATTGATTCATCTCGGAAGGACGCTTGACAACTCCATCATGTGCCAAGCCACAAAAGGATCCAACTGTCCTTTGCTTGAAAACAACATTCGATGTCCACTGACACAATTTAATGAACGCCCACTGCCGTATTTGCTGATGATGATCGCCCAATGGCTAAAGATGTCGAAAAACAACTCAATGTTGCTTTTGCTATGATGAAAGCTGCTCACTGCTGCTTTGGCTGTCGATCGCCCACTGGTGAATTTGCTGATGGTCACTGTTGATGAAAAAATGCCCACTGGCTGATGAAGATGCCCACTGGTTGCTTCGCTGATGTTGTCGAGACTTTCAATATGACAACCACTTGTCAATTTCATTGACATTTTACCCCTTTTGTCAGCTGAAAGGAGAGACAATCTTCTTCAAATTATATCTAAATTCTGAACTCCCCCCCTTCAGGTGTAGGAGAGTGTCACTATTCTACTCCTTCGTTCAACTGCACAAGAGTACCATCATCGTTTCACTGTTAGTTGCACTATGTGTGATTGTAGTCAGTTGTATAATTGAGATAACCGTTTGACTGTGGATGACCATTTCCAAGGATCGATCCATTCATAATGTATCTTCAATCTGGTTGATTTTCGTTGGTGGCAACATTTTTCTGAGGAATGATTGGGCTTGCCATAATGGCAACAAGGATGGAGATCAAAACACTGATCTTCCATATGACCGGTTCTTTGACAATGAGAACATTTCAGTTGGACTTCAACTTCAGGTTGCGTGCAAGTCTGTTTGTCTGCAGCTTTCTTAGAACTTGCTGAGGTGTGTTGTGCAAGAAATCCTGCATTGATGAACTTAATTGGCTTGGAATAATCTAGGATATGTAAGTTAGTGTCATCAGTGACATATCCTAAGCCTCGTCGATTCTTGTTATTTTGAATCTCTTCCCAGGGCTTGATGATGGGTTTGGAATAAATGTGAATTTGTTCATGAACAACTTTGACACTTGAAGTTGTTTGGATGAGTGATTTGGAATCAACATCTTTATCTTCATCTGTATGGTTGAATGACTTGGAAGAAGCACTCTTTTGTTGCAGCTCATCTCTTTGTAGTTGCGACGTTGAAGAAACTCAATGGTTTCATGTGTTTGTTGTAGATGCTGTGAAAGATTAACAAGAGTTTCTTTGCTGATGTGCATCATGTTTGCATCACTTGAGATGATCAAACTGTGAAGAATGTGTAACAACTGAATATGTTGCACCATCTGAACGTGCTCACTTGAAATCAGGCTCCCTTGTCGTAGATGTCGTGATTTGAACTGTTTCACTTGATTTTGTTACTTGAATGACAGGCTCGCTTGCTATGGGACTTGAATGGCACGCTTGCTTGATTTGTTTGCTTATTGCACTTACTGGGAACACTTGCTAGAGTTGTATAACTTTCTTGCTTGAAATATAGAATTCACACTCTCTTGATGATGATCATATTTGCATGAATGCTCACTTGCATTACTTGATGACTTCACACTCACTTGAATGAATAGCCACGCTCGCTTGATGATGATCTCAACTTACTTGATTGGTGTTAGAGTTGAACTTGTTTGGTTGCTTTGATGGTTGCTGCAATGAACTTCACTTTGGCTCGCTTGAAGGTTTGAACTTTGTACTATTTTGACGCAAATTGCCACTGACGATGCTGGTTAAGCAAATACACCGATTCTGGCTCTTCTTCTGCTTCCTTATATACTGCTTTTAATTCGGGAAGTGAGGTACAACTTTCCGTAAGGTGATATTTTGTGCAGATGACACATGTTTGGACTGCATCTAGTGGAAACTCCTTATGGCTATGCTTTTTCCTGCATCGGGGATAGAAGATTGCCAAATTCTGTTCTGCCTCCATTTGCTTCTGTTTGGCCTTCATAATATCAAGTTGTGTAGTTAGTGTCCCTAGTATATCAGTTTTAAAATTTTCCAATAAATTTCCAATTTCTACACGCGTTACTCCTTCTGTCGAAATTTTATTATCTCTTACAACCGATCATGTTCTGTCCGGTTTTAATCTTGTGCTGCCTCTCGAGCTCCCTGATACATAAAATCAATAATGTCAGCAAAATTTTCTTGTAAAATATCTCCTTTTCCCATAAATGTTTAATGTTTCAATCCATTGTTCCTTCATGCCCCTTATTAATGCTGTTTTTAACACATTATCAGGTAAAGGCAGTGATGCATAAGGATATCTTTGAAGATTATACTGAAAACGTTCCACATACTTCTCTAATGTTTTGTTTGGTCTAGCTATCATCTGGAATATTTCGTCCTTCAGTTCTCTAGACCTGCAATAGTCCTGATATTTTTTTAGAAAATATTCTTTCATTTGCTCCCAGTTATTTATAACCCCACCTCCTAATCCCATAAACCAACTTAAAATAGCCCCTTTTAATGTAGAGGGAAATAGTTTCAGTTTCTGGGGGTTGGTGGTGTAATCATATCCCCTACACAGCACATCGAATTCAAATAGAAATGCATCCAGGTCTTCTGATGTAAGACCGTGGAATGTACGGATATGTTGAAGCGAGATTTCTTTCATATGCGCATTTGCTACAGAATCCAATATGGGGTATTGTAATGTAGAGGTTTGGGAGTTTGGCTGGTTTTGAGCCATTTGGTTGAATATATGCCAATAACCTTCTGGGATATCTAGGAGGGTATTCCTAGGTTGAGGGGGAATGGATTTAACAGGAATAGTTCTAATAACACTTCCTCTATCTGGGATAATGAGAGTGCATAATGTCTGAGGAGATTGAGCTTCTTCAAAAATGATTTTTGCAGCACTTCCCTTGTTTGCGCTGTTTAATGGCCGAGTTGTCTCAAGAGGAGATCTCGGTTCCTCGGTTTCCCCTGTATCTCCTCCTCCTTCACAAAGATTACTAAAATTCCCTTCCTGCAATAGTTTTGGAGTAGAATTTTTGATTTCTTGAAAGTCCTGCTCTTCAGTTTGACTATGCACCTCAGCAAAGGCTATAGATGGTGATCCTGTGGCTTGAAGGGAGCTAGTAGGCTGTCTAGAAATAACTTTTCTGGGTTCTACTGAGGGCTGAGATTCTGCTTTCTTGAAGATTTCGCCTATGAAGGTTGGTCGGCCAAGGGTCACCGACCCCTTAGCTTATTCTGGCTTGGGTAGAGGTTTAGAATTCTTTTCTGGCTTTTTCTGCTTAGTCATGCACACAAATCAACTACTAAATTCTACCCAAGCAAAACAACAACAAATCTGTAGGAAAGTGGGCAGAGGAGAAGGGATGTTACATGCTCCACATGTAGGTTCTTACCTTTCGTTTTTAAAACCCAATTATTGCCAAGCAGGTTCGTACACTATTATGAAAAAAGAACAAATGACTACACTGTTTCCCTGGCAATGGCGCCAAAATGTCAAGCTATAAAAAGGGTCTCTTGCACCTCTAATTACCTCACATTAATATGTCAATCTGGGAATGTTTTCTTATCTCAAAGAGTGTCTCATTCTGAGGCTATCATTTGCCAGAGTAATGCTAGTAGCATAGTGTTCGAAAATACAAGAGTAAACGGATGCTTGTTTACAACTAACTACTTCAAGAGATTAAACCACACATTCAGAAAACTAAGAAATTTATCAGTCAAGGGTTTAGTAGAAATAACTCATCCCTTTGTAAACTGATGGAAAAGGAAACCAGAGAACAGATCGTGGATCTGGGAGCCGGACAGTAGATGTCAATGCTCACTACAGCCTGGGATCGTTCTTCACACCAAAATAACAAATGACAGGAAATGAAACGACAGATAAGAAATGGAACAACAATTAAGAAATAGAACAAAAAACTTGAAATGGAACAACAGTTAAGAAATTGTAACGGTAACTAAGTCTAACAAGCAGTAATACCTTAGTCTATAAGATCAAATGCACTAATTGTAATCTACAGGAATCAAACGACAATCCCTCACTCTTAAGGGCGGATTGAATAACACACCAAAATGGAATAGCACTGATTAATGATGAATTATAGAACAGTGCTTGAAACCCATATATACACACGGCACACCTTAATAGTAATCTGATCCAGTTATCAATCTTAGTTAGAAAGAGTACGACTACAATTCAAAATAGAACAACATTGTTTATAGATCCAATAATCGCAAAGAACATAACTCCCAAGATGAATTCCGTAATGTCAATGAACAAGTGCACATCACAAAGGCTTTGTAATTAAACAACAACAATATTCTGTAAAGACTAGCAATATTATATCAACACCTAAAAGAATAGTGATACGATGCAGAGTCAATACAATAGTTTTGTCTTTAGAAACCTTAATAAATTAAACATAACAAAGCATGTGATGTAAACTTTCAAAACACATCAGATTACCAAATAACATCGATAAGAAAACCACACATAAACCAAACGTAATAGTACAGGAGCAAGTGTCCTCTAGGGCCAGGCCCTTAGCCTCCAGGGGTACACCGCTTGAAGTTATTCCAGACTCAGAGATGAAACAACAACCAAGTTTGTATTAATGCATAAAGTGGAATTACAATAGATCAGTTCTTAACGAGACTCGATGATCAAAGTTTTGATCTTAAGGAAAATTACATAAAACATAACAGATTTTAACTCTCCTCGAGCTAATAGTGCTGCCCCTTTTATAATAGTGAAGGCAGAGATATCTAAGTGTAGAAATAGTTAAAGCAGCGATCCCTCAGGATCAAGGATCCTGAGGGATTCGCTGAACCGTTAGTCCTTAGTCATCTCTTTTCTTTCCTGCACTGAGCCGATATCTTCACTTCCTTTCCAGGGCTGATTCGATTTGATTTGCTTTACCTTGTTTTCATACGGTTCCCCGTCAAAGGGATAGTGGTTAACCCATCCTTGTCCTTTCCTTTGGAACAACAATTTCTTGTTTTTCCTTCTTTCTGCATAAGGAAATGACAATTGTTAGTCTTTTCATCTTGCATATTAATCTCACATGTTTTATTACAATTCCCTATCGTTTTCCTAGTTCACGATGCAAAAGGTTTGTAAGTTCTAATGAAAAGATGTTAAAATACTTACCAAAAACATACCTTCTTTAGTACTCCACACAAAGAAACACAGATAACTTGCATCGCGAACGAGTGCTTGCAATGTAAGATTCCTTTAATGCATGGGTAATGGGATCATGTCATTTGAGTGGAGGAGATGTGATCTATGTGTGAGATGGATCTTCAATTCATACAAATGAGTGATAAGGAGCCTTAGGTGATTGAACAATTTCATGATCGAAAGTGGCACTAACCCCGAGAGAGCGAGGACTTGACATAACCATCAGCTTGGGTTGAAGTGCCTCGATAGTCTTGTGTGTTTCAAATTCATCATCAGGTAGATCATCATAAACTAGTGGCTTCTAAAGATCAAATGTGATAGAGTCATGATCGTGATCAAATATGGAAACAAATGGATCATGACAGCCAAAATCAGAAAAATCAATGAATTCATTGACATCCTCATGATCAGATGAATCAAACAGTGGGGTAGATGAGAAGTGAACAAACTCATCCTCTGCGTTCCTAGAAAATATAGTTGAAATATCAAGTGGATTTTCAATGAATAGCTTATCCTCTTCATTGTCAAATGATGGGCCAACATCTGGTGAGTCCTGCGAGTGATCAACAATGGGTGCATCCATGGATGAAGACACACATGCAAAATCATGTATGGCAGCTTCACCAAAGAGGCCAGGAAAGAATGGAGGGGGCTCAGATGGAAGGGAGTTATCCTTTGCCAAGTGTTGATGCTTAAGCTCCCACTCATACTCTTCATGAATGACAACGCATATTGTTTGTGCAACACCAACTCTGTCAATGGCTTGTTCCTTGTTCACAACAGGCGAAGAGTCAGAAATAGACAAACACAAGACAACATCATCTGGAGGAATACCCGAGGGTGAAGACAGATGTCGTAGAATAGAATGCATATGAGAGCTCAAAGGACTCACAACCAAATCTATGTGAAAATTGAGTGATGTGATGTTGGGAGAATGTGAAAGATGAATAGGTGTGTGAGCATGATCTTCAACATCACTTAGCAGTGGTGGAGTTGTTGAATGAGAGGGATGCGGACAGTTAGTCGAGACAGTGACCACATCCACATGAGATTGTGCAACTCCATCAATGAATAATGTTGAGTGAGGCTTGATCTCGAGCTTATTCTTGGGATGAGCATATTTCTTAAGGCAATACTCAAACCGGTTTAAAAGATAAGAAAATTTCATCTGGCTCCTCAGAGCTTGAAACCGCAAGTCACAGAAGCACTGCCAAAAATCAATAACCGTTTCATGTGGAGCCTTCTGTTGCTGTAACCTTTTTCGATCAAGATGGTCTGGATCAAAATGATAGAAAGTGTCTTCAATAAGATCACATAAGTGCTCAAGTGAGTGCACACTGTTAGCTGGTAGGTTGAGCAACCATCTACGTGGAGATTAGCGAAGTGTGTGTGCAAGCAACAAACTAGCATGTTCGTCAGAACACCCATCTTCCTCATGAAGCATGGAAAGAAAGGCATGTAAGTACTTAGGCCAGACCACTTCGCCTTCACCATCATACATGTAAGTGGACAAGAGATCAAAAAACTCCGTTGTGATGGAGACATCTTTACTATTCGAAAAACACTACGGGGGGAGAAGAGTGAAAGAATCCATGAAAGGTATGCAAGGGTTCAAAACTGGATGAGAGGACATAGCTTGTCATGTGGCCCTCCTTCTAGCACCAAAAATGTTGATGGTGTTTGACCTGCCAACATGTCAAGGGGATCTCCCCGGTAAAAATTCCCAATTAGACCTCAGACTGTTTGGTGTAGGAGTCCCAATAGTGGGTCGTAAGGTAATGCCTTGACCACGATGTCGCATAGAGGCAAGTAAGATAACTCTGTCAGTAGCAAGGGTGTGACCGCTGCACTAAGTCGCGGAAGGTGAATGAGAGGTTCTAACACATGGGGGGTGAGATGAGTGTGCCCCTTAGGAACCTGTAACAATACTCAGCTGAGAAGGGAACACACGAGCAAAGATGCATCACAAGCTGGAAAGTAGATCAGTCGACAATCCAAAGTGATGGTTAAACCAACAACAGATCTGCAACAAGATTCATATAATTGCATATGAAGCATTTCATACACAAATACGTAAGTTAAACAACATATATTGCTAAGCAACCAGAGTAGTCCAACTATAATAACAACATATGCATGAAAATGTGTTGGAAATTATTAAATAAAGAAGTGCAAGTCCCAATCATTAAATACATCCATGTAAACCTACTAGTCCCAACAATGAACTGTTACATCCACATTCTCCTGCTCCTCCAAAGCAATGAACTAGCTTCATGAAGTGGAGAAGCCAAGGCGCGTTACAATACTGCCCAATCTTTTTCCAAGATAGTCTTATAAGAAGCTTGGCTGACCAAAAGCCTATACAATGAGTTATGAGGGAATATTTATAGCAAAGGGTGGGGTGGCCCTTGACATTCCCCTTTGACTGTTCAACTACCCTCATGACTCTTCACCTACTCCATGACTATTACATTCACTATTGATACTTGACTTACACTTGACATGACTCAACATTACAATGCACATGTACCCATGTGAACACAATGGCTTGAGCAAGCCAAACTAGACATCACTCTGACTTAGACAACTATAGATGTCCAACTACTCAACATCCTTATGCTGATCAATAATAACATATTGATGCCAATATTTGTAGTCTTTGATAGTGTCTGTGTGTTCCACGGTGACATCCATCTGAAACCCGACTTTCGCCTCCATAACATCCGGGCACACCGCTCGGGCTCCTCTGTCCAACTCATCTGAAAGAATGTGCATCATTGTCTTCAATGTGGCCGGACCAGCAACATACTTGTGCATGATGTCTGAACTGATAGAAAAGTTTGGGCTGGTGGTGATGTGCATCAACTCATCGAAGTATGAGTGAAACTCTTGTCAGAACTGCTTCTTGGTCTTCGCCTGGGTGAGAGGCCCAAGTGATGGGATCACATGTGTGCGCACCATAACATCCATGCTCTTGAATACTCATGCATAGGAAGCCTTTATGCTAGTGATGAGTTGTGGGAGGTCCTCATAGTTCCGGATCTAACTCCGAATACGTGCTCTCAGCTCGACTGCATTTGGCCTCATCATCTTTGGCAAGTGAAGTGGGGCTCCCTTGTACTTCATCATCCATGTTTTCATGTCATCAACAAAAACATGCATGTTCGTCAAGATGCATGCTCTCCTAGTACATCATTTCTGCCATCTGTTGAGATGGATGACCGCCTTGTGCACGGTACCAAACTTGGAGTACAATGCTCGCATAATTATGTCAAGGGAAAATACTTCATCTAGTATTTCCTTCTTCAATTAAGCTCAGGTGGACATTGTCACAAAGTCTCCTCCTTGCTTGGCCACCTGTAGTTCCTTTGCCATTCGCTCATTCTCAGCTATAAGAAAATGAACACTTGAGCTAGTGGCTTCAACATGCACTCTGGTTGCATCGGCTAAAGAAGTTGGATGCTTGCGCACATCAGTCACAACCACTTGTTATTCAACTTGCGCAGGGGATGTTTGATCCTCCGGAGTTGACACTCTGTGAGACTGCACAATTCTATGTTGGGATTCATCAAAAGAGATGTTGTGCATCTCTACTTCCAGCTGATCACTAAGGATCTTAGTGCCTCCTTGCTCATCCGAGACTTGCTCTTCTTCTAGATGCATTGAAGCGGGTGAGTCGACCTCTTTATGGTGAGGCATGAGGTTGGTATCCTATTCCAACTCCTGCTGCTCCTTGTCCACATCCAACTGTTGAAGTGCATGTTCTATCTCATGAGCAAAGTATTTCCCCTCCAATGTTTCACCTTGTTCACTTGTTTCTAGCTGTTAAGATGAATCAACTACTAGTACAAGCACTGCTTCATCTATTTGCACATGATGCACCCCCTGTTGTATCTGCTCCTAATGCACTTCCCCCTCCTATTTGCGCATCTCTTGTTCCTTTCAGATTTGCTCCCTTAGCTCATGCAACTCCTTCTCTACTCTTTCATTCTCTTCTTGTCCTTCTGCCTATGCGCAATTTGCTTGTCGCACTGTTTCCTATTTGCATCTATAGCCATAGCTACTTTCTCTACAAGTGGATCTGCTCGAAACTTGCAGATTTGTTCCTCCTCCATGGATCAACAATCTTCCTCTTCCCTTTGTCGCGCACTGGTATGCTTGGCTCTGTTGCCACTGTTGCTACTATTGGTGCTCTCTGTGATATTGCTTCATGCTACTTCGCTAACCACTTCACAATGAATCTGACTGGTTCATTGGGTTTGGAGAAACTGTAGCAATATCTCCATGGGTCCTCCTCGGCCTAATGAAACGCCCCATAGATCAACTTAAACTGAACTCTCGTGCAATGATCCTTCACAATACAATGTGGGTCATACAGATTGTAGCTTTGGAGGTCGAATGGGTATTTCTTCATCAGTTCTGCTTTGACATCCACTTGCTTGATACTCGGATATCATATAACCAAATCCACAATGGAAGAGTGGGCCAAGGTGCCTTCTTCTTCCGTTGCAGTCTAGCTGTTAATCCCACTGAGATGTGATAGGCTACTTCCTGCATGACAAGTACATACAAGAAAAACTTTGGCAGAACATGCAGAGGATTCTCCGCATTGAACATTTAGATGAAAGTGTTGGACAATGAGGCATACCAATCTGCAATACCTATCAATGCCTCCATTTCTTCCTTTGACATTCAGGGTGGATCTCGTTCAAATATCATCTTGTACAAAGGGATGACAAAATTATCGGACAGTTGTGTGATTACTCCATTGAAGCTGAATTGGGACAACAACTTGAAATATGTGTTCACATCAGTCTCTGTCGGTGACCATGCCCACTCCAAGCCTGGGAACTCGTGTTGGGCATAGACTGTATCTAGGATGTAGGAAAACATGTAAATATTTGCATGCATACCTCCAGGTGATTGTCAAGCCTTCATGACTTGCTCCTTCAGCTGATGAGCCAGTATGCCAGACCAGTTACATGATTTTCCTTCTCTAGCCACTTGGTCCAGTGCAACCACCTAACTCTGTGGGAAGGTTTCCGTGCTTGCTTGGCCACACAGTCGACAAGAAAATATGATCAAGTATTGGTACGCCTTCCTCAATATCTTTGTCTTTCAGATGGGGTTGGGTATCATCATGAAACGAGTCGGCTCTACCCAATCCTTCAGAATGTCTCTGGAGTTAGCATTGTTGTTGAGTAAGATGGATGGAGTCTCCATGACAGTCGTGGGATTTGACATTTGATACATCTCATCATAATCCTTTTCCCAGAAGGTTGCAAGATTTGTCCCACTGACACTGCTCAAGGTCATCATCTCAGGATTAGTGTGAGAGACGATCCAATGTATCATGTCCACATATGGGAACACATGATATCTACATGCAATCCGGTAGAAGCCGGACTTGTGAATATTCACGTACACCTGAAGATATTTGAGGTGCTGCCCAAAAGTGCCTACAAATTTTTCATTGACTTCTTTCCACTTCCGTTTGATGTCCTTGTCTAGATACAACTTTGTATCTTCATAGATCGACAGACTAGAGGACATTTGCTCAGTTGTTTCTTCAACTGCATTTCCATCAATGTCTTGAGATCCTGCTCTCTTGGAAGCCATTGAGACAGATGAAAACCTTAAATATATGGAGACAAGCAACATGCGTGGCAAGAAATCTATCAACGAAAACAAAGAAAATTATCGAGAATGACACAACACATACCTAGGAAACTGATGAGCAAGATGCAATTCCAGTTGGGAAGGACTACAGGCCCAGATACTGATTTGCACAATTTCCTGGGCCAGCAGTCACTGTCCTCCAAAAATGCGCAAAACAATCCTAGAGGCCAGTGCTGGGAAAAGATGTGCATTACTGGAGAGGAAGGAAGAGCCTTCCTTTCCCAGATTGCGTAATGTAGTCTCACTGAGGCAAGAGTCTGGGGCAAGGTTGGCCCAGATCGCCAATGAGAAACTGAAAGGAAATAAGATAGTGAATGCATGGCGAAACTAAGTGAAAGTAGAAGTGATTGGCAGTGCATGCAAAACATGAATGAAATATTCAACAAACATATCAACATGCATGTGGGTGAAGCAGTTCGTCGGTTGGGCGAATGTTTATGCAAAATATTTTCATGCATGCGACAACAGTGAGATAGCAATGAAAATTGAAACAAAGCTAGGAAAAGCTAGTATACATGTAAACGACAACAAGCATTCAAAGAAATCAAGCAAACAACATTCATACAAGAAAATACACAAAAAGCGACAAAAATGCTGAAAAATACAAGTCAAGGCCACTTACCCATGAATAGATGAGTCGGATGTGTCGAAGAGTCTTGGATGTGCTATGGGATGTCATAACTCCAAGATCGATGTGAAAGAATGAGCTCAGATGCGTCGAATAAATAATTTTGGGCTCATGATGCGCATGCCACAAATCTACGAAAAAGCGACACTCAGAGGGAAACTTCTAAAATAACTTTACATGTAACCCCCAGTTGCTAAAAATATCTCCCTGAATCATGGGATTCCTTTTGCATGTTTCCTTTTTATGCTCCAGGAAGAACCAGTCATGCATGCATGCAAGTTAAGTTTCCTTGGTCCCAGGTGGAACTAGTCAACCAGACTGCTCATGCATGCAGTTGCTTAATTGCTTGACAAAAATGCACATTTATGGCTGGGAGTTGGGCTAACTGCCCAGGAGGTTTGTGCAATTCCTGGGTAGAGTAGTTGACTGTTACCCAAATTTGCGCAAATTCTGGGCTGAGCAGCCCTATTGGGGAAATTTGTGCAATTTTTGCTGGGAGTGTTGGCTGGCAGAATTACGCAATTCTGGAGCCAAGCAGGCTGCCGTGCAGAATTGCATAATTTCTGGAGGGAAGGCTCATTTCCCTCCAGAAATGTGCAATTTTCTTGGGGAAGCTACTAAGCCTGCAGCTGGACCAAGTCAGGGTGAACAACCTGTGAGGGAAGTGGATCAAGCTATGGTGGACAAGCTGCCTTTGTGCATGAAAAACACTGAAGCTTGTGTACTTGATGAAGCAAGACAAAGTGCTATGAAAGTTTGGTAGGGAGGCTCCAAAACAGGCTAAGGAAAATTTTTGGAGGGTGGTTGTAGCCACTACAACATGGTCTTGGACCCGCTGACACCTTGTAAATTGATGGACTAAAGAAATAGGTACATAAAGTAGGGAATTTAGGGAAGGATCCTAACATGACCTCCTCCTTCAAAAGACTAATTATCCTTAAGGTTGGAGTTGTGGAAATTGTTGTTAAATTTCTGTTAATTCCCAAGGTACATCTTATAGCTACATATCCTTCCACTAGATCAAAACTTAGATGGTGTGCAGAAATAGTTCATGCTCTTGGTTGGTTAATATTATATCCTACTAGAAAATGAACCTTTTTTTCTTAGGTTTTGGAATGCTAGAACACATGTAATGATTCGTTCCCACTACTTTCTCCAAATATGATACATGAAATACTAAATGGATCTTAGAAGCGAGTAGAAATACCAATCTGTAGGTAACTTGTCTGACGCTCTAAAGGGTGTGATAGGATCAATAATTTTTTTGTGCAAGCTTTTGGTAGACTTTGTCTTTGAGATAGGATTTTTTATAATATTAATGTTAAATAAACACTTGGTCTCATGTGGTTTTGAGTCATCACCAGAGTGTACTTGAGCATGTATAGAATGATTTCTCTAGTTTGAAGCATATCGTGTCCTCTAATTTTTGAGCCTTGGATGTGCTTAGTAAGTATGAATCTAATAAAATGGGTTTTGGGCCATATACACTTGTTCTCATGTGGTTTTGAGTCATCACCAGAGTGTACTTGAGGGTGTATAGAATGATTTCTCTAGTTTGAAGCATAACATGTCCTCAGTCTGAAGCATATCATGTCCTCTAATATTTAAGCCTTGGATGTGCTTAGTAAATATGAATCCACTAAAAGGGGTTTTGGGCCATATACACTTTTGTATGGTGTCATTTTAGTAGCTCCATCATAAGTGGCATTGTACCTCCATTCAAAAATAGGTACCCATTGTGTCCATCGATGCTTATCTATCTGATGAAAATCATCTTAAATGGTTTCCAAGCATATGTTGACTACTTTTATTTGACCATTAGTATGAGGGTGATAAGCTATACTTGTATTCAACTTAGTGACTTAAAAGTTTAAATGATTCCTACCAAAACTTTTCTAGTGAATTTTAGTTCATGGTCTGACACATTGGAAGTGGGCATACCATGTAACTTTGAAATATGATCCATGAAAATTTTGGCAACTATGAAAGGTGAAAATGGGAGTGGTAGATCACACAAATGAGAACTTTTGGAAAAGTAGTTGACTACCACAATAATGCTTTATTTATTGCTAGTTGTTGAGAGGACCACTATAAATCCATAGAAATGGTATTCCATATGGTGGCAAGTATTGGTATGGCCACACTCCCCTTGAAGTATTCACTACCTCTCAATTTTTCCTTTAATAGGCATCACATAAGGCTAAAAATTCTAGATGTCATTTTTTATGCCTTCCCAAAAAAAAAAGTGCTTAACATGTGCATAGATTTTGTGAAATCCTAGAATGAGCAATGTTCAAAGATGAATGTAGCTTCCAATAGTTCATGGCCAATCATTTTGATTTCATTTTTTAGTGTAAAAGGGTGCATGTAACGAAGCAGATTAGGTGGCTCGCTATCTAGAATTAATTAAATTCCATGATCATGCTCACCTCATAAAGGGGGTAAGCGATGGGGGGTGTCCTACCCTTGTTGATGCTTAAATATTATAAACTATAAATTAGGGTGGATATCTTGTGGTGGGTTGTTGAAAACTTAGATGGAATTGGATTGGACAATAATGTTAGAGTGGCCTTTCTTCAAATATTTTCCACATGGTGAAAGATGATAATTTCTAAGAAGGCCTTGATCCCCTAAGGTTAAATTGTTATTTATCTTTAATAAATCTCATATACAATTCTTGGAAGTCCATGGTAGTAGGCCCCAATGTTAATAAACATTTTGTGCAAAGTACCACATTGCAACTACCCATCTCAATTGTGAACATGTTAGATTGCATTGATATTAGTCACTTGAAGTCACACCTTACATTTTATACCATAGTTCATCATATAACCATTGGATATAATAATCTAAAATTCTGCATTACATGGGAATAAAAATGGGTTCCCTTGGCCACTTAGGCATTAATAAATTTGTTGGTGTTGTGATTCTCAATTAAAGTAATCATGTTTCTATTTTTGATGAAACCAATCAATTGTAGTTTTTGAGGAGTGAACATGCTTGATAAAATATGGAGGTAGATCATGGATTCCTTCGAATATTGCTTTGGAATGGGGTCATATGAAGGGAGTGGAGTTATGTCCTACATTTCTATCTCAGAGAGCCATATAAATGTCCATACACCCATTTGACAAAAAAAATTATTCTTGCATTCATGTCCATTGAAGAATTTCTCATCACAATTATTTATTTATTTATTTTTTCGGAGAAAAATACTCGTAATTTCATTCATAATAAAATCATGAAGTTACATTTTTCATATACGCTACATGAGCCTATTCCCAAAATATCCCAACACCAACTTTACATTTTATCTCGCCAAAGGTTAAAAGAACAGATAAAACATAACATATGTCATCCAAAAAACCTATGATTAGAGGGAGAAATATTACATTTCCTTATACAACAGGCAGATATCAGAAAAAAATAATAATTTAAGTTGAACTATCCATGTGAGGAAGCAAATACAAAGAAGTATTTATAGAAACAAAAAATCTAAGCCTTCAAAAGACTGAAGAATTATTGTTCTGTTATACATTGATAATAAAAATGAAAAACATCATACCGATCCTGTATGTCCTCTTTGAATAAAATTTGGTCCTGTACCTATGAGTCTGTGATAAAATTGTCACCTGTATAAAGAAGGAACAAACTAACAAAACCAAACGAAGTATGCATGAGAATATGTGTGGGTCCTTCTGTATCAATCACTGTGAGCAACTGGCTTTGAGATATGATCTTGATATGGACAATGGAAATATTCATGTGATTGGCCATTGACCTGTTCCATTATTGCCTAAATATTCTTATCCAGACAGAGGCCATTTTCTGACAAACTATAAGCAACATGATTCCTTTCCATGTAAATATGTTAGAAAAAGAAAGATGTGAAAGTATGAGTAATATATTTTAGCTCCTATAGAATAGGCCTAAGGAAGATATTCCTGCATGCAATAATGTCATTAAGCCAATGTGGTAGGGTCCATCAAAAGTATAAAACATGGGTACCCCTTGGATAAAAAGTTAAATTTTGTATCCAGTGAGTGCTCCCATTCGAAATTTGAGTAAAATCATAGGGAGATAAGTTGCAAATATGAGTTGAAAAAATAGTTTTTTCTTTTTTTCCATCAAAAAATTGATGTGGTAATCTAATATTATTTTATTATTTCCACTATTATTTTATAATATTACTTAGGAGGCCCATTTCAGACCTCAAAATTTCTCTAGTGCGCCTCTTCATATCCAATAGAAGCCGACTCAAGCCCTTCACTACCGACAAAAAGAGACGAGGAGAAAGAGGGAAACAATGGCAAAGCCCTCCTTAGGCAAATAAAAAAGGAGAGGAAAAACCATTTATCAACACTGTGAAAGAAATAACATTAGAGAAATTTTGAGGTCTAAAATGAGCCTCCTAAGGAATATTATAAAATAATAGTGGAAATAATAACATAACATTAGATTCTATCATCAAATTTTAGAGGGAAAAAAGAATAAACTACTTTTTCAAATTGTATTTTCAACTTATCTCCCTATGGTATTACTCAAATTTTGAGTGGAAGCATTCATTGGATGAAAAATATAATTACTCACCCAAGGAGTACCCATGTTGCATACTTTCCATGAACCCTTCTAAATGAAAAATGTGAAATACATGAAAAACGCGATTGCAATCAGAGTTTTCCTGTATTTCTCATTTTTCACGTAGAAGGCTCCATCGAAAGTATGCAACGTGGGTACTCCTTGGATTAGGAATTAAATTTTACATCCAATGAGTGCTCCCGCTCGAAATTTGAATAAAACCATAGGGAGATAAGTTGAAAATACGAGTTGAAAAAATAGTTTTTATTTTTATTTATTTATGTTTTTACTTTTTTACTCAAAAAATGGTGAATCATCCCCCATCGTTGACATCATCATCTTGAATCCTATTGGTTCTTACAAAGTCTATTTTGGTTGTACATGTTGCTTTTGAGACCCATTTTAGACCTCACAATTTCTCTAATGGTTGTATACAACACATGACCCAATTTATTAATTCATGGCTAAAACCGAGATGAGTAAATAGGAGCTTGATGTAAATCTAGTTTACTCTATGATAGGCCTTGGATATATCGATTTTGATAATTTCCCATTTCATATTTTGGGTTTTGATGCTATGTAAACTTTCCTAGGCTACATCGATGGCTTCATGTATTCGTCTTCCTTCAAAAAAAGAAAACTACTCCAAGGAGATGAGTTCATAAAGAATGAGATTTAATCTAGAAGTACTAATCTTGGAAATAACCTTATAGATGGCATTACAAAGGGAAATAGGATGGAAATTAGAGAAAGAGAGAGGATAGATAGCTTTAGGAATAAATGAAATGAAACTGGATTTGAAATTTAGATAAATAAGACCCTCCTTTCTAGTTTCTTCATAACATATTTTGGCTCAAAATATCAAAGACCTCCAGGAAAAATTCAACTCTCCATCCATCTAGCCCAGGAGTTTTGTCTAGATTTGAAAACTGTGCAACATTTCACTGAGCTCCTCCACAAAAGTATCCTCTATTAAATCCCTACACTCCTCTTCATTAACCATGCTAGGGAAAAACTGTGTAATTTGGATGACTTCAACAATTGAAGTTTCCAAAGGAGACCCGAAAATATCTTTGAAATACCCTTGACACATATTTTCTAGTCCATTGAGAGAGGAAACCTTAGTACCATTTTCATATTGCAAAATCCAAATAATATTCATTGTTTTCCAACCTTTTGCATAATCCTGAGAAAATTTTGTATTCTCATCACCACTTTTGAGCCAAATTTCTATTCTTTTTGTTGCAACTCCTCCTCCCTGGAATTTAGGAGGGTGATATTTTTTTTTGAAACTTCTACGTGTATCATTAGAACCTTGGGAAGATAAACCATCCACTTGAGAGGATGAGATATAAAATATATTCTTTTCTACCACTTCCGACTCTTGGACCCCCATAAGTTTCTTCCTTTTAGCCCAATCCTTTATATTTTTAATTGATACTTTTTAGGTTAGCTTCAATATTGGTAGATTTTAATACATCCATAAGGGGAGAGGATGGAATCTAATTAGATTAGACTAGAGACAAAAAATCCACATCTTTCAACCAATCTCAATTCAATTTAAAAGGACTAACAAGTTTCTTGTTGACCCCTTTAATGCCTAAGAATATTGGGGATTGGCCCAAGATACCCTCACTAGTCCATTATCTCTGCGAACCATTGTAATATTGTTGGTTGGAAGGTACACCCAATAGTTGTGAGGTGTATCAGTGTACCAAAAAAATATGCCCAACTCAGTGGTTGGCTCTATATTTTTCCATGCATATTTGGTAACATGGAAGTAGACTGATGAACCAAATATCTTGAAGTGTGCCACGTGTTAGAGTCGGTCTTGTCAGTCCTCTGTCAGAGATCAAAACTCTTTTTGCATCTCATTTTTAGGTGTCTCGCTCCATTCACTCAGCTGAATTCCGCTAGAGGCATGCCATAATCTGACAGAAGGGTCTTGTCAGTTCATTCCCCTCATGTCATGCACCTACTAGCTTAGGTCTTTTCATCAATGTTTATTAAAGTCCATGATATTCAATGTTTGATATTTTAATGGACAAGAGTCAACTTGGTCATTAGGTCTAGGGTTTGCAAATTGTTGTTCTCAAAGTGCTTCAATAATACTTGCAGGCCAGAGGAAGGTTCAATAATTCACTCAAATGATGTTTCTGAGCAAGAAAAAATGAATTTTGGAACACGGAGAGCGGTTTTTGTCCAAAATAGGCCAAGGAATAAAAAATCCTTCACTTTTTACACAGGTGTCATGGTTTTAGAGAAATGTCAAAAATACAATTGCCTCGGGAGAATTGATGCACCTCTAAAGTGACCTTGGGAAAATCAAGTTTTCTTCTAGCTTGGTTAGCCAAATGAATTGATTGATGAGTAAAATGATAACTAGACACAAAGATCTTTCCAATGCGCTATCATGACCTCAATTTGGAGTTGAGGAACACCTTCAAAAGTTGACTGCAACAGCACTCTGCCTTGAGGCAGCCTAATCTGGCACATTTTGACCAGTCTTGGGAGGTTTGATTTTTGACAGGGAAAATTAACTCCAAATTGAACAATTCTAGTTGGGTCGGAACATAGACTCAAAGCCCTTTCTAACGCGCTATCCTGCACCCAATTGGGAAACCGGGAAGGCCTTCAAAAGGCTCCTGTAAAAAGGCGCGATGCATATAGGTTTGGGCGCAACGCTTAGGATTGGGAGCTCCGAATCAAGAATGGTTTGTATTTTTGGATTCATCATGAAAAATCATGACTGATGGTACATGGCCAAGAAATTTGGAGAATTTTTGGGGCATTTTTGGTCATTTGACAAATTTTTGTGCACAAAACAAGGTTTTTCTCCCTGTGGCGCGACGCTTAGGATTGGGAGCTCCAAATCAAGAATGGTTTGCATTTTTGGATTCAACATGAAAAATCATGAATGTTTCTGCATGGCCAAGAAGTTTTGGCAAGTTTTGAGTCTTCAGGAGGTCAAAAACACTCAAAAAAGGACCTCTCTGCCCCTATTTTGACACACAAGAAGCAATATTGGGAGAATGAAGTTTTGGAGGGGCAAATGAGCACCAAATTCAGAAATTCCACTTGGGTTGGAAAGTATACAGGTAGGGCTTTCCAACAAGCACACTTGGGCACAATTTGGACTTTAGCAGGTACCTCAAAATCACCTCCAAAGTGGCACGACGCATATAGATTTGGGCGCGACGCATATAGAGAAAAAGGCCAAAATCACTTCCACTTTGTGACATTTCGATTTATGACTTTCTCCAAGTGGGCCCGATCATTTACACTACACTTTTTTAGTTACCTAAGGCACAGTTTAAAGAATATTTTCACTAAAGGTTTGCTTCTATCCAAGTGGCAAAGGAAGGCGAGCAGTCACCCAATCCATTTGTCATTTTTGTAACGCTGCACTTGTAACTAATGGTTGGCTTTCCATTTCCAGTTTGTAATCATTTGAGAAACTCCCCAACCCTTGGTCGTTCTATTTCCCAATGGCATAGTATATTTATTGTATGCAAACCATTTGCAAAGGGTTGGTTGTAATTTCTGGGAGACTGTGGGAGAGAAACTCAGTTATTCATTGTATATTTTGACAGAGAATTAATGAAAGGCAGCGACTCTAGTTCATGAGATTCATGTGATGTGAGTGTAGAAAATGTATTCTCTTTCTGTTTCATATGTATTTTGTTATGTTTCACAGTTCATTCATATTCATTTCTAGTGAAATTTTCTAAGTAAGATAAGGTATAATTCATGTTTATTGCTCTGCCTGTGGGAAAGTTTCATGTTCTGTGTTC